>JAHPZR010056108.1:0-12500 GCA_019787425.1 Platygyra sinensis | reverse complement strand
ATTAGCCTATTAGGCTACTCTAAAATTCGAGTTAAATAAAGTTCATGTATGTATGTATGTATTTAAGATAAGTATTTAGAAATATTTTGATCAAATTTAGTAAAAAATATTGAGAAATTTTATACAAAACAATATTCATTGACCATTTTGGTTCAGTTTAAACAAGTAATTTTCCGATGTTACTTTGCCTTTTTGGGCAAAAAATATTGATCAAATGATCTCAATGCTTGACTTTGATTTCAGGCAGAAAATGTCGTTTTGTTGGAGTCGTTGTATTTCTGTATGTCAGAAAGTCACAGATGAAGAATTTAGGTGCCTATTAAGGACGGTGCCTACTATTGTTATTGCGCATACGGTCTGCGCATCTCGAGATACTCGGATTTCCTATGGGTGGTGCTTATAATACAGGGATATTTTTGCGCGGTTCAAAACTATGCGGAGAAAGTAGAACTTAGCAAGTGCTCCTGGTATCCAAAAAGAAAATTGGGGGTAACCACGCATTTTTCAGAGATAATTAAGCTTCAATTGGGAATAAAACGCCATACATTGCTTTGTATTTTAAAGCTTTTTACAAATATTGCTGATTAATTATCTTCGAAAAATCCGTGGTAACCCCCAATTTTCTTTTCGGATTTCAATAGCACTCGTTATGATTTGCTTTTCCTGCATATTCAGTGAACCGCGCAAAAATACCTTTGAATTAGTAGGCACCGTCCTTAAGATCCCATGGGACTTCCTTAGATATCAGATTTGCTTAAAGCGCATTCTTGCAAAACGCATCAGAGTTTTTGGCGCTAGATGTTTTGCCTACGAATCTCAGTAGACATAAGTGTAGATGTGTTCGTTGACAAAGAGGCTACTTGGCACAAGCCATGCCATCTTCAATTTAGTACTTCAAAACTAAATAAAGCAAAAGAAAGATCTGCTCTCAAAAGAAAGAGAGACCAAGAGCAAGAGCAAGAGCAAGAGCAAGGGCAAGAAAATGAGGGAGTTCATCAATCGAAAACTCCTAGGTCGACATGTCAGAATAAAGAGCACTGTTTATTGAGTGGGGAGGACGAAGGCGAGGGAAAACACCTCCATGAAGTGGCTACTTTCCCTACTGATGAGAACCTGATGAAAACGACAAGAATAATGAAAACGACAAGAATCCTATGATGAAGAAGACAAGAAAATCAAAGAATCTCAAGCCTTTGTTGCGCTCGTTAAATACGTCAAAGATTCTGTGATGACAAATTAATATTCTGTTTGATTGAGTTGCATTCATTATATGTTCATCGACTAGAGACATTAGGAGTGAACAAAGAAATAAATAAAACTAGACTGAAGATTTTTTTTAGAATTCTTTCCAGCTGCACAAGAGCAAAGTGATGGGAAAATATCTCAAACATGCCGCTTTGCAAAGAGACTCGTTAGAGGATGCCACAATCGTAGCTAAAGCCTCTGAGATTATCCGAAAGGATATATCTGGCCATGACGGTTTTAGGTTTTCAGGAAGTTTTTCAGAGAGTTGCCAGGGAAATTCCGTCCCTGCTAGCTTAACACCGTCTTCGCGCAGTTATACATTACCATACAGAGCTGAGATGCCAACCTTAAGGAGTTCTTTAGTCATGAAGTACAATCGTACCTGCCCTCGTTGTCTGAATTTGGCAAACTCCTCCTGCCAGCTACCAAGTCCGACCTCCTAAGGTGCATCTGCTCTCAGCATCCTAAGCCTCCAGCAGAGTTTGACTGTAAGATCTATGATGAAAGTGCTGTTATTGTTCATTGTCTTCCAGTGACTGGGGCAGTTACCTTCGACGACTATGCAGAGAAAATATTTCTTCCATACATCGAAAGCCAAGGCAGTAGACGGATCGATATTGTCTGGGATCCTATGCCCCTGATAGCCTCAAAGAAGCGACCCGTGAGAAAAGAGGAAAAGGTGTGCTACGTAAAGTCTCTGGTGGTGGCAAGATCCTTGCAAAATGGATGCAATTCCTTCGTGAATCGTTGAATAAGCATGAGCTTTTCGCGTTCCTCACAGATAAAGCTGTGGAGTACTCCTGGTCACAAAGGAATGAGACTTACGTAACTGAAGGTACTTCAATTTTGCTTTTAGATGATAAAGGCTTTAGCTGTTACTTTTTTTTTTACGAAGTTGTGTCCTTCATTCTCTACATTTTGATTCTTCATGAGTTTCCGTAATTGCCATTGGGTCAGAAAGATCCATGCCTGATTGCTTCCATGAGGGGGCTGACACGCGAAATTGCGGTCCCTATCCGGCACGCCAAGCAAGCTGAGTACGCCAGAAAAGTTCTCGTCAGAATTGCTGATACAGATGTGAGTGTTATCTTGGTGGGGAAGTATCACTTCCTGAAACAAATCCAACCTGACCTTGACATATGGGTGGCCTTTGGAATGGGACGAAACTTCAGATTCATTAGTGTCAATGCTATTTGTTATCAACTTGGTGAAGCGCGCTCTAGATCCCTGCCAGTTTTACATGAGCTCAGTGGCTGTAATACCTCTTCCTTTTTCTATGGACAGAGCAAGGGCTGCCTGGCAAGCGTAGGAGCTGTATCCTGATGTCACTCAGACGTTTCAGTTTGTAGCGACTGACCACTTAAAACTTAAAACACCTTAAAACTTAAAACACCTTCAAAGATTCACTGTCATTCTTTATGACAAGCTAAGTCCACATGTCTGTATCCACAAAGCTAGGATGGAGCTATTCTGGAAGAACAACCAAACCATGGAAAAGCTTCCTCCGACAATGGTAATTATAACATAGCGCGCGCAAGTCCTATCTAAATCCTATTGAGCCATCATGAACAAACATCATGAAAAAAATCTTTATGTACGCACGGCCGTGCTCAATAAAATGACGAGTGCAATGAAGTGTGCAGTTTCATTTCAGCTGCAAATTTCCGTCGCGTTTAGTGCAAGTTCCTTTGTTTAATTAAGTTTAGGCAATGTGAAGATTATTCTGAACAATCCTGACCCTACTTCGAGCCTTTGACTTTTGCCAGGCAAAGATATTTACTTCGACGTGAGTATTTTGACTTTGCTTGTCTACATTTTCATGGAGTATTTGTACTTTGTTTGGCTACGTTTTCATTATAATCTTAATTCGAAGAAGCGAATTTTTCATTGACAATTTTAGAGACCAGAGAAGAAGCTAGAACTCAAGAAGCTAGAGTTGCTCTCGGCTGCGCCTCGAGCAACTCTTACGCTTCTCTCGTGCTCTCCAAACTTCCCGCGTGCATCCATAACTCGATATACGCACGCTAAGTATGCTCTGGGGATGGTAATAGCCTTGCCTGAGGCAGCTTGAACGTAGGTTGTCCAGAATTCAAACGCTTGGTATGAGGCTGCGCTTGATATGTTTGCAGACGGGAATCTTCATTGAAAAATGCCCCACAAAAATCAACGTCAATGCGCAGGTGGACAATAGGGAAAATATCAAGCAAGGGGAAAACATTTAGGGTTTACACTCGGTGTAAAATCCTGCGTAAGATTTTTCTTTGTTTTTAGTCTGTCTCAGGCGGGTCTTATTATGTTTGACTTCTTTGTATTGGGCTTTGTTTTACGTTCACTGGTGAGTGTTAGAGGTTTTACACCGAGAATGAGCCAAAATTTAGGTTCTGTCATTTACCATTGTCGGAGGAAGCTTTTCCATGGTTCGGTTGTTCTTCCAGAATAGCTCCATCCTAGCTTTGTGATACAGACATGTGGACTTAGCTTGTCATAAAGAATGACAGTGAATCTTTGAAGGTGTTTGAAGTGGTCAGTCGCTACAAACTGAAACGTCTGAGTGACATTAGGACACAGCTCCTACGCTGGCCAGGCAGCCTTGCTCTGTCCATAGAAAAAGGAAGCGGTATTCATACAGCCACTGAGCTCATGTAAAACTGGCAGGGATCTAGAGCGCGCTTCACCAAGTTGATAACAAATAGCATTGACACTAATGAATCTGAAGTTTCGTCCCATTCCAAAGGCCACCCATATGTCAAGGTCAGGTTGGATTTGTTTCAGGAAGTGATACTTCCCCACCAAGATAACACTGACATCCTGTATCAGCAATTCTGACGAGAACTTTTCTGGCGTACTCAGCTTGCACGGCGTGCCGGATAGGGACCGCGAATTTCGCGTGTCAACCCCCTCATGGAGCAATCAGGCATGATCTTTCTGACCCAATGGCAATTACGGAAACTCATGAAGAATCAAAATGTAGAGAAATGAAGGACACAACTTCGTAAAAAAAGTAACAG
The DNA here is from genome assembly GCA_019787425.1 of Platygyra sinensis. Lineage (NCBI taxonomy): Eukaryota > Metazoa > Cnidaria > Anthozoa > Scleractinia > Merulinidae > Platygyra > Platygyra sinensis. Next base: position 8,247 of record JAHPZR010056108.1, on the reverse strand, counting down.
CTAAAAGCCTTTATCATCTAAAAGCAAAATTGAAGTACCTTCAGTTACGTAAGTCTCATTTTCCTTTGGTGACCAGGAGTACTCCACACGCTTTATCTGTGAGGAACGCGAAAAGGCTCATGCTTATTCAACGAGTCACGAAGGAATTGGCATCCATTTCGCAAGGATCTTGCCACCACCAGAGACTGTAAACGTAGCACACCTTTTCCTCTCTTTTCACGGGTCACTTCTTTGGGGCTATAGGGCATAGGAATCCCAAACAATATCGATCTGTCTGCTGCCTTGGCTTTGGATGTATGGGAAGAAATATTTCTCTGCATAGTCGTCGAAATAACTGCCCCGGTCACTGGAAGGCAATGAACAACAACAGCACTGTTCATCATAGATCTTAAAGTCAAACTCTGCTGGAGGCTTAGGATGCTGAGAGCAGATGCACCTTAGGAGGTCGGACTTGTAGCTGGCAGGCGAAGTTTGCCAAATTCAGAACACGAGGGCAGGTACGATTGTATTCATGACTAAAGAACTCCTCACGGTTGCATCTCAGCTCTGTATGGCACTGTTATAAACTGCGCGAAGACGGTGTTAAGCTAGCAGGGACGGAATTCCCTTGCAACTCTCTGAAAAACTTCCTGAAAACCTAAACCGTCATGGCCAAATATATCCTTTGGATAATCTCAGAGGCTTTAAGCCTGGTTCACACTTGTTCGATAAGCATAACACAAGCGACATAAGCATAAGCATAAGCACAAGAAAAAAGGAACATGTCGCTTGTGTTATGCTTATCGCACAAGTGTGAACCAGGCTTAAAGCCTCTGAGATTATCCGAAAGGATATATCTGGCCATGACGGTTTTAGGTTTTCAGGAAGTTTTTCAGAGAGTTGCCAGGGAAATTCCGTCCCTGCTAGCTTAACACCGTCTTCGCGCAGTTATACATTACCATACAGAGCTGAGATGCCAACCTTAAGGAGTTCTTTAGTCATGAAGTACAATCGTACCTGCCCTCGTTGTCTGAATTTGGCAAACTCCTCCTGCCAGCTACCAAGTCCGACCTCCTAAGGTGCATCTGCTCTCAGCATCCTAAGCCTCCAGCAGAGTTTGACTGTAAGATCTATGATGAAAGTGCTGTTATTGTTCATTGTCTTCCAGTGACTGGGGCAGTTACCTTCGACGACTATGCAGAGAAAATATTTCTTCCATACATCGAAAGCCAAGGCAGTAGACGGATCGATATTGTCTGGGATCCTATGCCCCTGATAGCCTCAAAGAAGCGACCCGTGAGAAAAGAGGAAAAGGTGTGCTACGTAAAGTCTCTGGTGGTGGCAAGATCCTTGCAAAATGGATGCAATTCCTTCGTGAATCGTTGAATAAGCATGAGCTTTTCGCGTTCCTCACAGATAAAGCTGTGGAGTACTCCTGGTCACAAAGGAATGAGACTTACGTAACTGAAGGTACTTCAATTTTGCTTTTAGATGATAAAGGCTTTAGCTGTTACTTTTTTTTTACGAAGTTGTGTCCTTCATTCTCTACATTTTGATTCTTCATGAGTTTCCGTAATTGCCATTGGGTCAGAAAGATCCATGCCTGATTGCTTCCATGAGGGGGCTGACACGCGAAATTGCGGTCCCTATCCGGCACGCCAAGCAAGCTGAGTACGCCAGAAAAGTTCTCGTCAGAATTGCTGATACAGATGTGAGTGTTATCTTGGTGGGGAAGTATCACTTCCTGAAACAAATCCAACCTGACCTTGACATATGGGTGGCCTTTGGAATGGGACGAAACTTCAGATTCATTAGTGTCAATGCTATTTGTTATCAACTTGGTGAAGCGCGCTCTAGATCCCTGCCAGTTTTACATGAGCTCAGTGGCTGTAATACCTCTTCCTTTTTCTATGGACAGAGCAAGGGCTGCCTGGCAAGCGTAGGAGCTGTATCCTGATGTCACTCAGACGTTTCAGTTTGTAGCGACTGACCACTTAAAACTTAAAACACCTTAAAACTTAAAACACCTTCAAAGATTCACTGTCATTCTTTATGACAAGCTAAGTCCACATGTCTGTATCCACAAAGCTAGGATGGAGCTATTCTGGAAGAACAACCAAACCATGGAAAAGCTTCCTCCGACAATGGTAATTATAACATAGCGCGCGCAAGTCCTATCTAAATCCTATTGAGCCATCATGAACAAACATCATGAAAAAAATCTTTATGTACGCACGGCCGTGCTCAATAAAATGACGAGTGCAATGAAGTGTGCAGTTTCATTTCAGCTGCAAATTTCCGTCGCGTTTAGTGCAAGTTCCTTTGTTTAATTAAGTTTAGGCAATGTGAAGATTATTCTGAACAATCCTGACCCTACTTCGAGCCTTTGACTTTTGCCAGGCAAAGATATTTACTTCGACGTGAGTATTTTGACTTTGCTTGTCTACATTTTCATGGAGTATTTGTACTTTGTTTGGCTACGTTTTCATTATAATCTTAATTCGAAGAAGCGAATTTTTCATTGACAATTTTAGAGACCAGAGAAGAAGCTAGAACTCAAGAAGCTAGAGTTGCTCTCGGCTGCGCCTCGAGCAACTCTTACGCTTCTCTCGTGCTCTCCAAACTTCCCGCGTGCATCCATAACTCGATATACGCACGCTAAGTATGAACCAATTCTTAAATGACAGAACCTAAATTGTGGCTCATCCTCAGTATAAGAATCTGTAACATTCAACAGTGACGTAAAACAAAGAATATAAAGAAGTCAACATAATAGACCTTAGCTAAAAAACAAAGAAAAACTTCGCAGGATTTTACACCGAAGTAAACCCTAAATTTTTCCCCTTGCTTGATATTTTCCCCTCTTGTCCGCCTGTTATTGATTTTATTTTTGTGGGCCATTTTCAATAAAGATTCCCTTCTGCAACATATCAAGCGCAGCCTATACCAAGCGTGAATCTGGACAACCAGTCAAGCTGCTCAGCAGGCATTACCATCCCCAGAGCAGTTCCCATGGAAGAAGTTGGCCGATGTATGGATCCCTATAAGGGAATAACAATTCCGAAAGTTTCTAGGCCGTGTAGCGAGCTTATCAGATGGAGTTGTAAAGGATGTGCCGTCATCATCATCATCATCATCATCATCATCATCATCATGTCCTTTTCCCTCTGAGAGAAATAGGGCCTCAAAGAGATGCGTTGAAGATGCAAATGTGCTAATGCAAATCTTGAATGCGTACCTCTGCGTAAATGTAAATGCACTGGGAACGATGACCCTTGGTATAAGTGTGGGGCACCAGATCAGGAAACTAGTATGTAAACAAGCTGTCAATAACTGATGCGAATACAACAGTAACTGTAAATAAACCAGTGATGCATTTTTCAAAGTAACTATTATTGCTTTTAAGGCGGGGGTACACCTGAATTTAAGTGAAATTTTGGTAAGTTTAAAGAGAGGTTGAAAGGGAAAAAAAGAGTTATGGAACACCACCCGACAGTTGCCCGACCGCACAATGGCACCCCAGGTTGTTGGGCAACTGTTTGGAGTGTATCTACCAATTTCTAACTTCAAACTCTAATTTTAAAACAACATCAAATCTTCAAAATTTCCTATTTCCATAAATTTTACTAATCATTTGAGAAAAACTATTTATCTCCAAATATACCTAAAAATCACCAAAAAATTTACAAAACGGCCCAAACCTTAGATATGTGAAATGAGCATAAAGATTCTTGATTGCTTGAAACGTAAACGAGATATTTGCATTAAAAACATAATACCCAGCCAAAAAACGGCTTTCATGTGGATCCCGCCTTAACACCAGGTAGTAAGTGGCACGTACCGGACATAATAAGAAGCTCAGTGAGGACTGAGTACTAGTCTAATTAAGAGGATACTTGTATAAAAAATTTGGTTAATGCACAATAACAGAATAATGAGGTTCTCAACTCTGTTAATTTTATATGTGATTGAATTTCTCTATAGCAATATGACCATCACAGGTATCCCAACACATGATTTCAAGTTCTTTTAAGCAAAAATCATGAATATCCCATAATTCACAAACTAGAGTCGACTGCATTGAGCAGCCCTTCTGCTATTGATAGGTAGCTACTAAGGAATATCTGTGCCAAGTTTGGTGCTTTTGTCACTTCTGTCACGATCTGGTCAATATTCAGGCCTCAGAGACCTAACTAAATTCCTTGCGTTTGGCTGAAAAGTAGTTGATCTCCTTTATCTATTATATCTTTTTACCGATTAGATCTGCTGCCTCGTTCTTTCTCTTCAGGCTCCCTTACTGCAGCAGCAATTAGACTGTCGAGTTATATACTTACAGGGTTGTAGTTTTTGACGGATATTGCAGAGGAATAGAAGTCAGATTTTTCCTTTCACAAGAGACATGTACAACATCTCGCGATCGCCACCATTCCCAGTAATCGCTACACTTGCATTGACCTGGACAAGCTGTTAAAAAATACAAACAGCAAGAAAAAGTCATCAGCGTACGTCTTAAAGCAAAAAAAATTAATGATCCTCTTTTCTGAATCATTAAGACCCGTCAATTACCACATTTTTAAGCCACACGTTATGTTATGTCTGATGAGCTTAATCCGTGGACAGAAGGATCGAGTTTGCGAATTAAACCGAAAAACTGCACAAACACATTGATAACCTATTTTGGACATGCAGTATATATAGACAGCGTGGCCGAGTGGCTTGATCGCCGGGGTCGCAGGTTTAAGTCAAGTTCTGACAACCAGCTGGTGTTGTTCTCGGTAGTGCCAGGCTCACACTCATATGCCATGATTTTATAAATGGCCAACTGACCCGTCTCCTGTCAGTTGGGATCGATTTTTAAGCAGGTTATGTTTATTTTCATTGTATTTGTTTAATCATTCGGTTTAATTAATCCTGAAAAACCAAGGTTGTCAATTAAGATTCGTATTTCATATATTTTTTTCTTATTAGAAACAGTTTTCACTAAATTTTCCCCAACTATGCAGGTTTTCATGTGACGTTACTGTATTTTCCTAAAGTAAAATTTCTTTTTCTTCTCATCAGATGTGTAGACCTTCAACAAATTGACTTTTGACAGCGTTTTAACTCGACAGGGTCTTTGAATAAAACTAAATACAAATCTCATGCACATCGATTTTTACGTTCCAACGAAAAACATAAGTTTCAGCACTCAATTTATCATGCGAAATTTAATAAATACAGTGGGACCCAGTAAAGCTGATGACAAACGGATCATAAAAGCTTGGCCGTATTAACGGGGTGGCCGTTTAAACACGGTAGGATAAAATTGACCATATTTGTATTCTCGGTTTTGGCCTGAAACTAGCTTGGAACTGACGCTAATGCGGGACACTTGTTTCTTTGAATGATATTCCACCGCATGAGCCTCCATTACAAGCTTGTTCCAGTCAGGAGCCATAATCAGGGACGGAGACCGTAAGCGCGCGCCATTTCTAGTATTGGGGTTGGCGCCATGATATGGGACAATTTTTCTATTTTTAGAACAAATTGCGCCATCGCCTGCGGCACACGCGCGTACATTGCTGCGAGGATTTTCGCGGATGTCGCGCAGGGGAAATGGCGTCCGAAATCGTTTATGCTCTTAATTTGGCCCACAACTCAACGCTTTTATGGCTGTTGGAATTTTGCTTAAGTATTTTCGCCGTACGTTGCTCCAGTTTGAGTGAAGACAGTGCCGAATTTAGGTATGTCCCGCTTTATATCGCTGACCAAGTTGAGTTCCGCTGCTCCTTTTACCTGCTTTTACAAGAACTTCACATTACTCCACTCTAAATTTCACATATGAAGAAGATTAACAGCTTTTTCATAACACAGAAAAAAAAAACTAGTTGGAAATGTTTGGATATGGCAGCGTTAATAAGTGACAATAGGTTTATGTAGTGTAGAGGCTGCTTAGTTTTGTTTGTGTAAAAATCCAATAAATTTTCTGTTGTCCATGAATGAGAGCGCCCGCCGATGCGTGTTTTGCACAGCTAGTAAAACATGACAAATTGGACCTCGTACTTTGGTGTGAAAACGTACATCGAACTCATACAATATCTCTAGTTTTTTAATATGTTTAAGGTTGACTAATGTTTGAGAACATATTAAAAGCTTAGCTGAAAATATGTGAATACAGTGGAAATAATCAGAAAAGTTACGATGACGCTTTTAATGAACTCGGATAAAGATTTCGATTGATCGAAACTCCCTGTCTATTTTTTTTTTTTTGTAAAGTTTTGTGTAAAGTTTCACTATGTCAAGAAACACACATGATGTTAGTAGCCTTTTGGTGAACGTTGGTAAAATTTGTTGTAGTATCTCAGCACAAAAGACAACGAAACAAAACTTTTTCCCGATTTGTTCACAATCTGAAAACACCGACTCGGACTTGAAAGTGCACGCGCTGCACTATGCAAATGAACTACTCGTACGCGTCAGACTTGCCTTCAAAAACTTTGCAACCTCACCAAACGAGCAGAAACAACTAGAAACTATCAAACGCAGGTTTTGGTTATAATAAAGCATTGTTTGGCAAACTCACAAATTAACTCGATACCGGAGTAAACAGTTTTCTTACAGAACTTTTCTCTACAAAACAAACACAAAAGTTTACGGGAATAACTAGCCGGCGCGGCGAGCGGATTTTATTCATTCACAGCGCGAAATTAAAGAAATTCTCGACCCTGAAAAACACACCTTTTCCATTAAATCAGAGGATGAAAGTACATAGAAGAGCCCTGGTTCTTCTCTGCCTTGTTCCCTGCCATCGCCCGTGAAAATTCGGCAAGAGAATCTCGCAACTCTCACCATTTCGTCACACAACGTGACAACATCCACGCGAGAGCCCAAGACACGTGCGTGGATAAGCGCGGATATATGACGTCAGGATGGCGCAATTTGTTCTCAAAATAGAAAAATTGTCCCATATCATGGGTCCGCGCGCATCCCAAGACTTACGGTCTCCGTCCCTGATTATGGCTCCTGGTCCAGTCCAAAAGCAAGAATTTAAATATTGCCTATTTCGTAACTGGTATAAATTCAGGGGCACCCAACGAGAATATAGTTCAAAACCACTTAAACATAGCATTGTTAAACGTGTTTTAGTATTTAAACGGTGAATGTGGGAATATTTTTATCCCCTATAAATTTTTCATCTGTTCGGATTTCCTAGCTGAAAGTCCAGTGATCCGAAAATTATAGGGATCAAACCTTACCTGTTCGAAAATTTCAGCCAGAAAAAAGGCTCGCGAAAATTCTAGGTGACCTTTTTAGGGTAAAAATCCGTTGAAAATGGGCAATTTTACCATTTTTTAGATGTTCGAAAATCCTAGGAGAGGCAGGCAAGTAAGTAATTTTACAACAAATGTTCCGAAAATTCTAGATCTCAAATCGTCTTCCGAACAGATATTTTTCCGAAAATTGTCGTTGGGGGCCCCTGATAAATTGAGCAACATCTTTATTAAGAGATATTTAACAACTATTCACCGAAGTGGAGGTGGCTAGCGGTGGATATTTACCGAGCCGCGAAGCGGCGAGGTAAATATCCAACGCTAGCCACCGACACTAAGGTGAATAGTTGTTTTAGTATATACTAAAACAGTGCGATAATATACACCACAAAAATTAATTTGGATGATTTGTTCACTTGTCACGGCTGCAAACCGGAACGCCATTTTCTCTCGAGTTGCTCGGAGGTAAATAGCACAGGATATCCGGAGTTTGACGAGCCAATCAGCGCGCGCGTTTAACATTATATTTATCTACTGTTTTAGTATATACTAAATCACGATATCACGATTGCACTTCTAAGTAAATGCATCTGAAATGTGAGATTGTTTTAAAAGAAACCGAGCCTTCAATCAGTTCATACAATATTAACAATGGGACTACCTGGTTTGACTGGTCATATAAACGGGGTCAAAGGATTAGACAGGTTGGTATTTCAGAATGTGGCGGTTGGTCGTATGAACTGGGTGATTACATTAACGGAAGTTTCATGTAAGATAACGTATCAGCGTTTTGCCGCGACTAAAAGAAATGGCCTTAATAACGAGATGACCATATTAACGAGGTGACCGTTACGCGAGTTCCACTGTATTAGAGCTTTCATAAGAATCATTTGCACAAGTCATGATGGGAGCCCAAACTTGAAATGTATGCGGATATGCCAACAGAGTTTATCCCCCTTGAAAGCCATATTCTTGTAGCAATTACTATCAAGCTATTTTTAGCGACGGTTCTTAGTAA
>JAHPZR010056107.1:122500-144927 GCA_019787425.1 Platygyra sinensis | reverse complement strand
AGTAGTGGAGAAAGATGAGACTTCTGCATGTAAAATATCCAGTTTGCTGGAATAAAAAGTTGCATTTTGACAGCGTTCGACAGCTATAGCAGATTGTAGCTAAATCCAGTTTCAATCTCCCAAGGTAAATAAGCCAGTTTGAGGTCACCTTTGAAACCATCCCAAACAAAATAAAGAATATATCATAGTTGACCATTATTGAAATAATTTTGGCAAATCGGTGAGTGTCCGAAATTTGCTTTATCCGTCCTTACTCGAACAGTCTCTTAGGAACCACACTCATAACAAGTTCACTTATCCTGACTGTTCAGTACCAGATCCTGCAGCTCGCGCAGCCTCGTGACTTTTGAACTGTGTGTTTACCGAAGAAGGAAGAAGGGGGGTGCGATTCGCGAAAAGTACGGCACAGCTACAGGAGAGTAACACTATCTTTATTCACTTATCAAGAGCTCTCATAGTTGTCTTCTTAACTATCATATTGTACTGTAAGTCATTATTGTACTGTACTATCACTATCCCTCTTTTTATTTTGTTTAGTTTTCCGTTTTCAGTGTATTTGTAAACTAATAAAAAAAATTAATATTCGAAAAATTTTATCAAAAGTTCTTAAGTACGCTTCTTTCAAAATTCAGTCAAAGTGACGAGTACTGTCGATAGAGTGCTTTCCCAGTCAATGGAAACTCTACAGTAACATTTTGTGCCGGAGCATAATGACAAGGAAAAAGTGAAGATAGGAAGATAGTCAGGGAGCTTTAGTTCTTAAAGAAAGAAGAGGACACTTTTAACATTTTATCTTTTTTCTGTATATTTTATATGAGGGCCACTAGTTTGTCAGTGATTACCGTTGTGTGTTACCCTCTATAAATAAAGTTGATTATTTATTATTATTTATTACACTGAAGACAAACGCTTCCAGGATCGTCGTTGGTCTTGTCAGGCCACATTTATATGGTCTCAGGTACCCGAGAATGCCTTGGCAATGTCAAGAGCCTTAGAAAGACAACTGATGCTTTATCACGATGTCAATACCCCGTTCGAGGTACGAGGTACATATCATCCTTTCTGCCTGTCTGAGCTGACTGATCATTAGAATCCAGACCAGTGGTATGAGTAACAAAATCAACTTCGTACCATGTGCCTCGATTCTTCCAGCCCCCTTAGCAATAGAAGGGACGGGAAGAAAAGACCCACTGGGAATCAGGTTGGGACAAGAGGATCATGAAGGCAAGCACTAGAGGACGATCGGGCGATTAGGGCCGTAACTATTGACAGGTAACCAAGGCACTAGGTGCCTCAGTCATTATTTTTCGTTTCTATTCTTTATAACCAGGCAATCGTGAAATTTCATACTTACTCCTCAAATTACAAATGTCCACAGGTAAATTTGAAAAGGTATACAAACTACGTTTTATTCTACTAGATAAAAAGTATCCCTCTTCAAATATGTTTTCTCCATCTATATTTCAGACTTCTTTTAAAGCTGGAGTCATTGATTGATTGATGTAAAGAGGCAATATGTATGGATTATTGACCAAGTGTGAGATATTGGCCAAGTTCTTTTTTTGCGTGTTTATGGACCGAGACGAAGTCGAGGTCCATAAACTCGCAAAAAAAAGAACGAGACCAATATCCAGCCATCTTGACAGAACAAACTTGGTCAATAAAGGATTTATTGTATAGCTTTTGGTGAAATTTTGCTTTCGGGATGCAGCGGGTAGTCCCGAGCGGGCAAGATGGCTCCATCTTGCCCGCTCGGGTAGCCAATCACAGCGCGCGATTTGGTTCATCTTGCCCGCTCACGGAGCTAGCCATATAATAAACGAGGAGAATTGTGGAGGCCTCAGTTAACTTTGAGGAAGGAGGGGTAAGATGGACCTTTTCCGTTGCCTAAGAACCCGTTGATAATAATGATGTCAGTCGCATCTAATAATTCAAGGAAACTGTTCACGTTCACAGAGCTGCAGGCAGGCGTTGTTTTCCAAGAGTGCACTAAGGAAAAACAGAAACCAAACTTCACATTGCAATGCATAGTTATCAAAACAAACGAACACAATTCAATGTCTTTTGAAACGTGCACCCTCACGCCAGTACTTTTAGACACTTAATCTAAGATAAATTAAAGCAAGAAACTGAACGCATAAATTTCACTGTTTCACGTGCAGTTCAAGTGTCACCAGAACTATATAGTATCAATAGCAAATAACACAAAACTGAAAAGTCAATACACACTTTTCAATACAACTTTTTTTTACAAAAACATATCATCATCATCAACAACAACAACAACAACAACAGCTTTATTTATCCCTTACTTTTTATGCCATGGCTAACAATGTTTTTGTCTATAACCACTCAACTTTGCTAATTAACAATTATTCTTTGAAATCGAGGTAAATATTCTGCCACTATTCACCGAGATTGAGAAGAATAATTGTTTTAGTATATACACAGGAAGTGATCTCAACAACATTTCAGAAGGAAACCATTAAAAATCGATTTAATTGGCCTCTCAATTCATGCGTGGAAAACGTGCAAGCTGTACAAAGCATGCGCGAATTCGCGAAACTATTTACAGAATCTTTGAACATGGAAAATCTATAGTTAATCTTCGAAAAAACCTCCTGACAGTCTAGAATAATGGTCCTTAAACACCGTTCAAATCAGTGTGAATCAAAAGTATGCTTTATTCAAAAGTATGCTTTATTTTTGTTTGGCTTACGCATTATTCACTCGGTAGGGGGTGAATAATGCTCATTAGCCAGAGATAGCGAACCAATCAGATTGCTTAAAACACCAAGATCACTGAGTGTGTATATACTAATGTAAGATAGCGACTAAAGCAAACAGTCGCGTGGCATCTTGAAAAAAAATATCAGTGTTTGTTTTAAGAAATATTCAGCTGCAAATTTCAGTTCAAATAATAATCCGCACTGGAGATAGGCTCTACTTCCGTTTGTACGGCTTAACCCTCCGATTTTATCCTGTTTCATCAAAACTTTTTTCTCGTTGCATTTTTGTCATTCATGTTTCACTCGTTTGCTGGTAACCTTTTGCAACAATACCTACTGCTTTCAGTTGTTATATACCGTTCTCTTAATCCAGTCAATAAAACCAGACTATGAGCTAAGGAGGAGGGGCCGGTTCTATTTTACTTGCTCAGCCGGCTTTTCTTCCTTCAGTCATTTTTTTTCCTTTTTCACCAAAATGTGCGGGGGACCTTCCCAAATCCACCACTGAAAACGACAAACCTTAGTGCAGTATCCAGGGGCATCTTTTTGAGCACACCCCCTGCCCCAGCTGATAACTCCAGTGGCGACCCAAATCCGCTGCTTGTCAACTCCTTTCTGTGCTTCACGAACAAGGGCTCCCCAGCTATCTCCGGAGCAGTTACCGCTTCTTTTCTGTGCGTCACCCGCACAAAATGTTAATGTTGAGTTGATGGGGAAGGGCTTAGACCTTTCTGTGCACAGCTGGTCATTTTGAATTTTTAAAAAAGAATAATGAAGAATATTTGGCATGTCCTTGCGACTAGGGAGTTCCCCGGGTCTTATGGCTTATTTTACTCCCCATCCAGTTGCTACTCCGTGCGTTTCAGGAACTGCCAAATCCCGTTCATCCTTGTCCTGTAAACATACCGTTCGTACAAATTTTGCCGGTAAGTTTTAGAGGTCGATTGAGTTTCAGGAGGGCTATGTCCAGGCGCGGATCCAGGAGCGGTGAAATGGGTGAATTTTCACCCCCCCCCCCCCCCTTTTTTTTCTGAGCCCCCTTTTTTCTTTTTTTTTCTTTTTTCTTATCCCTCAAATATTGAAATAATATTTGATTTCTCTGACATTATTACAAAAATTCACCCACCATTTCAAAATCCTGGATCCGCCCTTGATGTCATTTACAAAAGAGCTACTGTTGAATTTTTCGTGCATGAATATCTGGTCCAGTGACATTTTCTGTTCTGAATTCCCTGTTCTTGACTAGAATAAGCGTTTTACAAAGAGCTGTTAGATAATTATAAGTAAGATTATCAAAGATGTTTAGAAGTATCATTATGTTGATGACTGAGAATGATAAAAAGAATAGTCATTGGATAGATAAAGGCATGATTAGCGAATGGAAGGTTCACTGGCTGGCTTGCTGGATACGGACGGACGGATGGATAAACGAAATATTGGTATGATTTACCTTAAAACTTAAAATGCCGGGTTCGGTGAAGAAGCTGATATCCGATAAAGGTGGTGAGCAGAAGTCAGAACCCACTGACGAGAAATAAGAGTACCTCCACAGTAAAAATTTTCCTGACGATCTTCAAAAAAAAAATGAAAGTTAACGAAATATCAGAAATGATTTCAAACAGACCGATGTTTTACCGACTATTTTACCCTTTGGTACACCAGGAGCCACAAGACACATGATTACAGGAAAGGAAACAGGAAAAGTCTACTGACCTGATGGTAGGTGCACGCGATGATAGTTGTATATTGAAATCTGCCAGGGCCACCATCCTCTCAGTCTTTGATACTCTTTTTCTACCAACCAAGATCTCCAACTAAGACCTCATACAGGAGCCCATTACTAAGAGCCTGCAACTCCGTAGCTATTTATATGTATGGGTAGATTATCCTAGTTTGTGCATCAACAAGCTAAGTAGTAAATTCATTACCCTGAATATACCCAACTTTTGTAGAATTCTCCATGTATGAAAGCAGCTCACTTTACACTTTACAAATTCGAGTTTTAATCTTCCTGATTTACTTCCCACATTACATTTGATGCCGATGTAACTGATTCGCAAAAAGCACTACAAACCAACCACCCTAATCCGTTTTAATCACAGCATGGGTTTACATATTGATTAATAACACAATTCTAGTCACTGCTCTTGATTCTCCCGCTACTAATAATGTTGATCATATTTCGCGAGAATCAGTTTTTTTTTTTACCTCACTGAAATAGATAACCAATGATCTGTCTAAGACCTGAGGTTTATCCAGCTTAGGTAATGTATTTTTTCGTCTCAACTAAAAAGAAAAACGAAATTAGAGCTGCCAGCACGTTACCTGTTACAGTTGAAACCCTATTAACCGACCAATATATAATTGGTCACGTTCAATTCGTTATACAAATATTCTAACATGACTCCGAGGCTTTCGGGTCAAAATTGTAACTTTTGTCTCTTAATTCCTTGAAGAGACTTGTATGCAAAGAAAACAACAACATATATAGATGTTTGTCCTGAAAGCTTCGGGGCATGCTAGAATATTGATATATCGAACGTATACTTGTATTATTGTTGTTCTTTATAACTATTTTACTGTAATTATAAATTTTGTTCTCGTACACGTAATTCAGTCTTCGGACTACGAGGTTGTCTTTTCTATCTAGCGGATTTCATTTGCACCAGTGTCAAAAAGTCATTGATCAATTCTGGCTTCACTACGATATACGATTGGCTTAAAAAACTCAAGGACAAAAAACTTCTATATTGCAAGGCTTGAATTCTTGGTCCCAGTCCCTACTCTTCACATGGCTTCCCTGAGTATTTTGGCTCAGGATTATCACATTGCCGTTGTCTCTGACGCACCCCACCGCCACAAGACACTGAGCATTCACCAAACTCTCCCCATGGACTATACCCTCCATCAACTGAAAAAAAAAAGAAACATGATTATTATTTCAGCTTAAAAACAAAGTTGGTTTACTGGTTATTAGCTGCTGTCATTTGACATATCGCCATCTGTTATCAAATACCATTTTAACACATACACGGTACTGGTAATTTTATGTTCTGGTGAATCTCCATAGCACTTTGCATCATTTATTTTCAATACGCTGTTCGAGTTAAATATTGTATATATCAATGACGACAGTTACTGCTCAATAAAATTAATTGCCAAATTCAATTTCCATGTGAACCATACAGTTTCTTTCAAAATGGCAGTTTTACATGCACATATTGTGAACAAACGCAGATAATGAAATCACCAACAGGTTTGACTATGTTTTCTGTGCGTATATTGTGCTTGCGAGCCATCGGTATTAGCTCATTTAAAACTACCTGGGCAAGGGTCTGAGTTGCAGGACTCTGTTTCAGTGCTTGGTCCCAGTTCCTGCTCTTCACATGATTTCCCTGGGTATTTTGGTTCAGGTCTATTACAGGAGCGTTCTCTCTGACGCACCCCACCCCCACAAGTCACTGAGCATTCACCAAACTCTCCCCATGGACCATACCCTCCATCAACTGCAAGATTAAAGCAAAGAAATAATTAATAAAGGCGGTAAGTTTCTAAAGAAACTGTGGTGCTGCGTCGGTTGGAATATTACAAGATAATCTGGTTTGATCAACTAGTTGATAATGTGAATTAGCCACCGTAAAGAGACTCGGAAGCTGATGTTTCGAGCGCTAGCCCTTCGTCGGATTCGCTCCGACGAAGGGCTAGCGCTCGAAACGTCAGCTTCCGAATCTCTTTACTATGGCCAAAGACATAATTAGTTTTGTAACATCACAATGTAGTTTAGCTCAGGAGCAAAATGGCTTCCAGTGGAATGTACCAATACATCAATACACATTTACAATCCTCATCAATAATGCCGTGACACAATAAAATCCCTCTTTATCACTCTTAATTACAGCATTAGTATATACCACACAAGTGAACAGTACTTTTTGCTTGCGTTGATTGGCTAGCTCGGAGGTAATTAGCCAAGTGCTATTCACCTCCGAGCAGTCGAAGAAAAACAAATGGCTTTTGTCGGTATATTGTCACAAATTAAGTTACTCTTTGGGCCGCTAGTTATTCAGCTTGTGTGGTATGTACTAAAACAATTATTCACCTCAGTTTCGGCGAAAATGGTGGATATTTACCATCACTTTGGTGAATAAATTGTTAATTGTTGGTTTTCATTTGAGTGTCGAATTGTAATTGGTAGGGAGTTTTAGCAATATGACGACGGCGACGGCAGGGACGATGCCTTGTGAAAAATGTATTTATATTTTACCTTCGAATGTCGCAACTGTGTAAATCTGTTCAGTAGGCTTATCAGTCTTAAAGCTTGCATAGGGTAAATATGCACTGACAGCGTTCAGTTCCAAGATGAGATACGAGAAATTAGCCATTGCGGTTCGCGTTCTCCAAAATACATAGAACTTAGTCATTTCATGTTGATGTTTTGCAGAGGACGGCAAAGAAATGTACAAAAACTCAAAATGCACGCGCACAGCTATTGTTTTCCTCATTAAATCTTTTGTTTAGTGACCCTCTCGTCGCCGTCGCCGTCGCCGTCGCCGTCGTGGTTTGCTAAAACTCCCGGGTATTGCACTTACTACGCCACCCGATTGGTTTAAAAAACTCACACCACTCATGTTTTTCATCCAATCAGGAGTAACACCAAAACAAATCGTCAACCGCTCGCATGCGTTTTCCCGCGCTTTTTGTCAGCTACATGTTATTACCCGGAGTTCTGATATGGCTCACTGGATTGTTTGTGTGCTTTGTGATTGGTTAAAGTGATTACTTTGATTTTGGTTTTACGACACTCAACTAAAAAACGCTCTAAATAAAATATTATTTATTATTTAATGAAGCACTCAAGCACCCTTAACATGTCACAAGCCTCTAAAACTAAATAATGTGATTTAAGTAATAGCTTAAGGTACACAAGGTAGCATCCCACCCCAAATGTGACCATTTTAGGAAAAAAATATTTTACGATAGCAAGATAGACTTTGTTCCTCTCTTTGTCTTAAAAAAAAATCGAAAAACTATTGTCTCTACGGTTAGTTATGGGCAAAATAGTGTTTTCTTCACCAAATGCCGTTAACGGAATGTTCACAAGTCACTGTGACAACCTGTCAACAAATTATTATAATATTAATTTGACATCTTGTCGCGTCAGCATTTGAACGCTATTGTTTTAAAGTAAGTTGTTTGTAAACCTCAGGTACTAGGCCCTTTTGCAACAAACAATCACATGGTACAAAATCCGCCATGCTGGAGGGCAAGCTTCTTAATATTCCCGCAGTGGGACTGGTTGAGGTCTCTTTGTTTTTAAGTCCCAGTGCGGGAATAATAATGAGCTTGCCCTCCAGCATGGCGGATTTTGTACCATGTGATCGTTTGTTGCAAAAGGCCTATTGCTTTCACACCTTGTTGTTTTAATCTCATTCAACCGGAAGAACGTCTCTGAAACTGTTTTGCTCTTTTTCTCGAAACTATATCTCCAAGAATTTGGACACACGTTTTAAGTTCGTGTGCAGCGAATTTTCAACTGTTTTGAATGTTCCTATATAATGTAGCTCGAAAACCGTGTCGGCATTTTTAGTTTTTCCCGTTCTTTCTAGAGTTGTAAACAAATAAAGGTACAAGAGCAATATTTTTTCGAGCCCCGAAGTTTAACTGGGCATAAAAAACAAACCAAGCAAGATATCAAAATTCGCCGACACGGTTTTTGAGAGAAAGATGCTAAGAACTCGGCGCAATGTTTGTCTCTTCATTTTGATCACTTCCAACTGCACAGGAACTGAATATTGCAAGCCATGTACTTTTGCAAAACGATCGCAATATTTGTAAGGCATTTATCTTTTTTTTTTTCAATAAATACGGTATGGTAATCTTCATTTATTAAGCTTTCAGAAAATGTATAGTTTGTCAGGGTTTTTATTTAACGTCTTGCTTTAAAACGGTGCGAGCGCGAAGCGTTTATGTTGGATGGGATGCTAACTTAAAGTACATGCGTCCTTCACCTTCACCTATCTACTTCAAGTCAAGTGGCGCATAAAGCCTCAACTAGTACATGCAGCTGCTATCGTAAATTCTGATTTTTTTAGAATAACTACCTGCATAATGCAAATGTTGCAGATTGAATGGCTGAGCTAGTTAAACATTATCAGCTGTTAGTGTGTATTTTTCTGGAGGCCATCCTCATAATGGGAATGTTCTCTCATTTCTCCAATGTTAAGAGGAAGATTTAGAAACGTTAATGGATAATTTAACTACCAAGAGCATTTGAGAAAGAAAATTGACGGCTGCCATGCACTCCGCTTCAGTGAAAACCTTTAATAGTTTTTTTAGTAAACTACTAAGAGCACACGTAAACAGCAGCTAGTTTAAACAACACAGTTTGAATTGGAATAGTAACCTCTTAATATTAACTCATGACAGGCCCGTAGCCAGGATTTTTTACGGGTGGGTGCGATCAGTTGATTATACGGACCAACGAGCGCCGGAGGCGCTCTTGACTAGGGGGGTCCGGGGGCATGCCCCCCCGGGAAATTTTGAAAATTAAGTTGTCTGAGACTGCATTTCGTGCGTTTTGAAGGTCAGTATGATAGCAATATAGGTCGCTAAAAGCGAACCTAAAAACGTGGATATTTGTCAAATTTTGAACTTCAAAATTGATTTTGATGCTTTACGTATGTATTTTACAATGTAGAGAATAACAATGCCAATGTCACTATTTAAAAATAACAAAAATAGAAATAAAGTTGTAAATCCGTATTGTTCACTCGGCTGGCTGCTGATCATCACGATCTTTCAGAAGTGTGCCAAGCTCAAGCCTCCTTGGGTGCATCTTGGCAAACAGAACAACACTATTATTTTTTTTTTACTATTTATTTTTTTAACAAAAAAGTGGACCTCAGCAGTCTGCGGGGGGGTGCGGGCGCACCCATCGCACCCCCCCTCCCTACGGGCCTGCATGAGCATGCGGGCTATACTAGGGAATACTGATTACAAGGTCAAGCCTATTCAGACCTCGCTGTCTATACAAAACTGACAGAGCGCCTGCCCCCTTACGGCTTGTTAGGTTTGCATGTAACTTAGTAAGATAAGTTGGTTATTTGGAATCAATATAACAGCAAAATTCCGACCAAGAAAAAATCAATCAGAACACTCAGATTTACCTCAAGACTTCCTTGCCACATAATAATAGTTACTGTTGTATAGCTGGCGTTTTTCCCGCTACAGCGCATCCATTCATTGACTAGTTCATGGCCACAATGACATCTAACAAAGAAATTGTTTCCCACCAAATGCCACGAGTGGGCAACATTGCGAAAACTATGATGTCAAACGGGAAATCGTTCACGTGCTGTTACCCACTGGGATTCACTTAAATGCACTTCATTGTGTAATTTCAACTGCATCTTTGAAAAATCTGTAGCTTGCTTTTTCTTGTTGCTTTATGTGAATTGTCCTTCACATAACTATTTAGCATAACTGTTTACCTGGACAAGGTTCGTCTACATTACAAGACTGTGTTTCAGTGCTTGGTCCCAGTCCATGCTCTTCACATGTCTTCCCTGAGTATTTTGGCTTCGGATTATCACATTGCCGTTCCCTATGACGCACCCCACCCCCACAAGACACTGAGCATCCACTAAACGTTCCCCATGGACCATACCCTCCATCAACTGAAAAAAAAAACATTATTTCAGCTGAAAACAACAGTTGGCTGCTGTGGAATGTTCTTTAAGCTACCGCTACAACATTTTGTTTTAATTATTGGAATTGTATCCCCATTTCTGGGATTCTCTTCTGGTTGTTATAGCTACTGTCATTTTGTAATTCCAGAAATATCCATACCCCCTACCACAGAGGGAATTGCATGTAAACCCCCTCCTCCTCCAGAATTTTCAATTTTTGACCACTAAAATAACCCCACACCCCTCCGGAATTTCCACTACTATTTTGTACACCGCTCATACCCTCTGGAAAAAATAGCTTTGGCAAGGAAGTGTGTTGAAGTAAAAGTAAACACTCCAAACATTTAACCATCTGCACTTAACTACTTATATTCTCGATCGATTGTAATATTTACATCTGAAGATACTCGCAAAGAGAGCATTCAGCAGTTTAGTGAAACATGCTTTAACTCTATTCACACTTGGGAAGGGGGGGGGGGGGGGGTTCGAGCTCCCCCTCCGGCAAAGTTGTGATAACTCCTACACCGAAAGAGCTATGACGTTCGAATTTTCTGACTTTTCCTAAATCTTATCTAGGAACGTTTTGGTATAATTGCCATGTCCATGTGATTACTCATGTTGCCATGGCAACAAGTTTCTGACACATAGGTTTTGGAAAATTTAAAAAATGGTGATTTTTTTTGTTTTAAGATCGCGTTTTTACACTTATAGTGCTTTTTGTTGTTAAAATGGTCTTTGCTTGGGAGTAGTTTTTGAATTACATCAAAATGTTTCAACATCGAATATTTGGAGGGGAGGGGTGGGGTAAACTTTGTCACTTTTTTGCTTTGACAAATATGCTGCTCTATTTTCCAAATAATACTTCCAAAGTCATTTGTTTGGGTAATTAACATTAGTTTGATACTTCTTTTATACATTCTGAGCTTTTTCCACTTTGAAAGTTGCTTTAAATTATAATTTTAACAAAAAAACGGAAATCCAATATGGTGGATCCAAGATGGCGGATCCAAGATGGCGGACAACCATTTCAAATTTTCAATTTTATTGCTTCCTATTGCTTTTTCGCGCTGTACAAGAGT
Source organism: Platygyra sinensis (assembly GCA_019787425.1). Lineage (NCBI taxonomy): Eukaryota > Metazoa > Cnidaria > Anthozoa > Scleractinia > Merulinidae > Platygyra > Platygyra sinensis. Next base: position 133,431 of record JAHPZR010056107.1, on the reverse strand, counting down.
TTTCTTGTTACTAGTTCATAAGAAAGGATAACAAAAAAGACAAAATATGTTTATTATTGATATTTTACGTATCTAAGTGGAAAAATAATAAGAAACATTGAAAAATCGGAATATGACGTCACTGTGACGTCATCATTGGGCGTGGCAAGCCAAAACTGGGCAGTACTGGGTGTGGGGCCTTTTTGTACGGAGATAATCATTGTGCGTAAATTTCATCACACTAGCATTATTGGTTCCAGAGATACAGGGGGGGGGGTCCGAGGAGCCCCCCCCCCCCCTCACCTCCAGTCACAGATTGACCAAAAAAGCCCAGTCTGAATAATTAATAGGGTTAAGCATAGTTAACTATGCTTTAAAAGAAAAGATAAAATGGCAAGGGACCGGTCATTATTTATGTGGGGGAGGGGGGGGAGTTGGGTGGAATCATGGGGTGGGCCAGACCTATTTTCTTTTTAGAGACAAGAGGTGGGCCAAAAGAGAATTTCACGATGGTTGGTTGTGGGTCATTGTGTGTTTTGTAAAGAATCGCCCTCACTACAATTCATGGAAGATCTAAATAAATTCTTATGCAATGCGGGACATAAAATATAACACTAGTAATAGTTCTCATTAAATCTGCTCCCGCTTCTATTTTATCCCTCAAGGATATAAAATTCTTATAAAACTCCACTGCGTATAAGAAAACTATCATTTATTGTATGAACTGAAAATTTATATTTTTTTGTAAACTATATCACTCATACTGTTCGAGTAACTTGAGCATCTTATCAGAAATATGATCCAAAGAATCAACTAAAAATTTATAACTAAACCAACACATTCTGTTTAACTCATTCTATCACATGACATTCTTTACATAATACTCTCGCGAAGTGCATTCTTGAAAAAAAAATTCAAACCACTCTGTTGTTCTAGTTTGATACTGAAAACAACCATTTGTCCTGATATACGAGGACTCTACAAGCAAACGTATCTCGAAAGCAGAACAGAAGTCGAGATTTTTTTCTGAGATGTAGACAGAAGTATCGCGTTACAGTCGCCATATATGCAAATTAGAGTCAAGCTTTTTGTCCTCAACAAAAACGCCGCAAAACATTTACATTTGGATCCTTGCCAGTCAGCCCAGCCGTCACATGGGCTCTACGCCACGTAAGTTTACCCAGTAAAAATAAGCGGTTTAAGTAAACGTGATCGTTATACACATCTTTACACGTGTTGTGTTTGGGTCGAGTCTGTCAACCCCGTTGCTGATTTGTGTCCGAGAAATCAACTTCTGTACCAAACAGTTCAACCTGGTACTGCTGAATAACCCCTGGGGGGGTACTCCCTATATTGGCCTATACGGGGAGGCTCCGCCCGAAAGGGGTACCTTTTCCAGGCTTCAGGTATATAAAAGGGTAGGGATTTCACAAGTTAAGGTATATAAAAGGTAGGGAAATCGCAATCTTTTAAAACTGGTTTTGGTTTGAATATTGGAAAACCTATTATATCAATAATTGATCAATGAAATCAATAATGATGTCTAGGTGTTCACGCTGCAGGTAGTTTGAATGTAATATGGAGCTATTAAGCTCCTTTTTGAGACCACCTAAAAAGCAAGGATTTTCAACTGTTCAATACTCTTTTAATTGTATTATCAACAAGTTCAGACGCATCCATTGCAAATAGTACAGTCCTTGATTCCTCATAACATGCAAATGTTCGACGGCACTTCTCTTCAATCTAACAAGATTGTCTACGTTGAGTTCTTCCTCGCAAAGGGGATGTTGGCTTGTAGAACTAGTATTGATGTTGTAAACTTCAGGGAAACAGAGATTTTCAACGATCCACAAGTCCAGGGTAATGTTCTTCATTTTTTTGAACACAGCTGCCTGTTTTCCTGTTTTCTTTCAGTTTTGGCCTTTCTTCTGTTCTCCTTCTGACTTCTTGTTCTCTTTTTCCCCTTGGCAGCAGAAATCTGCTTAATGCCTGCATTGAGGTTTTTGCGTGATGCCTGTGACTGCTTTGCTTAGTTTTAGTTTCAACTTCTCATCAAAGGCTTTGACAGTATAGTTTTTGTTCTGAAGTTCATGGCTTGCATTTGCTCCCTTTATCATCAAAAAGGCTCTGATATTCACCTGAAGATTTGATACGTTTTGCATCGACATCTGCCTCAAGAGAGGATAACTCTTGGATGCCTCTCTTAACCTGAAACTTCAAAGGAATCTATATTTCCTTCAAGCGTCAGTGTTGGTGAGGACAGTGACGAGAGTGACAGTGACAATGACCTTGTTTCGTGTGATCAGTGAAAGCGAAAGCGAAAGTGAATCAGATGATGACAGTCATACTGTAACAATACAGGAGGGCTCATCAACAAGAAGTGACCGCAGAGTAGGACACTGGCCCACAAGATATGCTGATTTCGTTCAGTGAACAGCAACTCCTTATAGAGGTATTGATATGAAGGGGCTTGGGAGTGAGTCAGCTCTTATATAAAGTTATATGGGGGTGGGTCAAGAATTTACTAATGGGCTAAAAAAGGTGGGTCACGTTTTTTCTTTCATGCTAAAACAACAAAAAAAAAAATCCCCCCCCCTCCCCCGCTACGTAAATAATGACCGGTCCCTAACTTGTCAAATTACCTTCCTACGCGACTAATATAACTGCCTTTGTAAATGTGATGTAATTTCCTTTGAATGATTTTGTAAAATGTGTGGTTCAGTAGAAAATATCCATACCCCAACACGTTGGGAATTGGACATTCCGAAGGGGAGGGGAGGGGTGTCAAAGACCCAGGAAATTCCAGAGGGAAGGGGGTTGTATGATCGATTCAGTTTCCAGAGGTCCCGTGATTCAATACGGATTTGAGTGTCGATCTAGCTGTTCAGAAATCCTTTTTACCTACTAAGTAGAACTTTCACATACCAAATAGTGGCTTGAATACTTGTAGTTGACTCGCACTGTATTTGAAATACATTTTCTTTCTTCATAAAGTACTTTAGAAGCTAACAAATGCGAACAACGTGCCGTTGCCTCGGCGTGGCGTGGAAATGGCGCGGCATTACAAGTTACCAGTTCACATGGAGTTACCTTGTACCGAAAAGCACTGGAGACTAGCCTAGTTTGTTTCGGAGTGGCAGTGGATTTCTTTTGAGAAAATTACCTAGTTTCTTTATATTTTAATAGAAGGTTTCACGGTCTCCGACGTCATCTTGGTAGTGGGGCAAACACGGCAAAATTTACAGTGAATGTATGGGAAAAATCGTGATTTTGATGCTCGATAACTCAAGGAAGGTTGATATTCTGAAATTTCTGTGAATTGCAAACTAAAAATATTAGCTAAAACAGTTAACCGATTAAATCTGAAGGGCATCGGTTTGCTGAGAAGCGAGAAATCGTCTTTTTAGTTCATGTTAGTTTTTCATTCAAATGCTCCTAAATTTTCCCGCGAACGGCGGCCCCATTTTACAGACAAATATATGAAAAATAAAAATCTAAATTAGTGGCTTTCTTTGTAAGAGTACAATTCTCAAATTTGATCGGTCACCTCTTTTAGCTAGTATTTTTAGTTTGTAATTCATTTAAATTATAGAATGTCAACCTTCTTCAAGTTATCGAGCATGAAAATCACGATTTTTCCCATACATCCACTGTAAATTTTGCCGTGTTTGCCCCACTTCCAAGATGGCGTCGGCGACCGTGAAACCAGATCTATGCGCCTTTACAGTTTCGATCAACTTGACTCTTGCGATCGTTCAGTAGTGTGAATGTTTTCATGCCCAAAATTGTCTTGAAAGACCCCTAGGGGTCTTTGTTTTCAAGACACACAAAATTCGGGTCCTCCAGAGAAGCAATCAGAATTCTTTTATTTTAGTTCGAAGGTACATTTTCCGATCCCTCCGAGCGGTAAAGATGGACCGCCCAAAATATACATTACAGTTCCAAGGCCAAGATAAAATTTAAACTCTGCATCATTGAATCAACGAGAGCGCTTCTTAATTAATTAATGCAGAATGGGTTAAAGTTTTTGGCATTTCTAATTACCTGTACAATACTGGACTTGAAAACGTGGACATTTTTTTCAAACTTTAGCACTTCATTGAATGCTAAGAGTTGCAATAAAACTCACATTTAATTTGCAACATTTCAATAAGGTTACAAAGCCAGAGACACCGGTTAATTTTGCGCAACCCCACAATTTAGCATATTTTAACTGCGATAATAAAATGGCACCTCCACGGAGTAGTTATTCATCCACCGTTTCTGGATGAACTTAATGGTATTTCTTTCAAAACCCGTGTACCCGGGTAAAAATCCTCGGTGTAAGAACGAGAACCAACAACATGCTCGATCCATTTCATTAGTTCCAGTATTCTCAACACGGGAAGCAAAAAACAGCGTTTAAAGGCACTTACCTTCCAAGATATGTGCATACGTCACAATATCAGGAACCACAAAAGTGACAGCAGCGACTGAAGCAAGAATTGATAACATTTGAAAGCAGCTACTGCGGGTCATGATTCGACAGCTCTGTCGACGAGCACCCTGTAACTATAGAAACCACAGGCGGCCCAAGCGCGAGATGAGAGGAAATATTTAAATATAGATGAAACGTGGGCGAACGTGACTCTTGCCTTCGAGCGGTGTTGTGTTACAAACATGCGATTTACAAGGGTTTGTATGGGAACTTTACGGGTTTGCTTTAAATACCTGAAAAATGTAATGTTGTGTGAATAAAACTGACTTACGTTGCTTTCCTTTCATATTCTTTGTTGTTTCTGTAGGATTAGTTGTTCTAGAAAGACCCCGTTGCATGCTGGGGGCCATGTGCTTAAAGAGACCCGCCATCTTGTGTGTGTAATCTGGAGTTGTGCGCGAAATAAATCTTAATATTACATGGTGGCAGCGGATTTTGGAAACAATCCACGTTAAAGAATGCCAGGTGGCGAAGGAGCAAACACATCAGCCACGGAGACGGTTAATCAGGCCCACACGACCACACAAATTCCTCTCCCCGGAAAGTTCGAAGAGGCAAACAGTCCACAAGCAGCAGATGCATGGCCAAAGTGGCTTCGCCGATTCGACCGGTACAGAGTAGCGTCAGGGCTAAACAGTAAACCGCCAACCGAACAGGTCAGTACTCTCCTTTATGCAATGGGTGATAGTGCCGACGATATTCTCCAAACGCTTCGATTAGACGAAGGAACTGTCTCCTACGAGGAGATTAAAAAATCATTAAACGACTATTTTGCTGAACGGCGAAACATAATCGTGGAGAGAGCGCGTTTTAACAAAAGGTCGCAAAAACCGGGAGAATCTGTCGACGCATTCATCCAGGATCTGTACAGATTAGCAGATAATTGTGACTACGGTACATTAAAAGATGACCTAATTAGAGACCGAATTGTAGTTGGGGTACTTGATGATACACTTTCCGATCGACTTCAGTCAAAAGGAACTCTTACACTTGCACAAGCCGTTCAAATGAGTCGTCAGGCAGAATCTAGGGCACAAAACCGTGATCTCGTCCGTGGGGACAGCAAACCAGCTCAGGTTGAATTTGTTGACCCAGGAAAGTCAGGAAATAAAAAAACACCCAACAAAGAAAGTTCCAAACCTACCTCAAGTTGTGGATGGTGTGGCCGTGAAAGACACCACCGCCAAGTATGTCCTGCTAAAGATGCTACCTGTAACAAATGCAAAAAAAGGGGACACTTTCAAACTGTTTGTCGCAGCTCTGCATCGCCAACAAAGAAAATATGTGAACTGGCAGAAGGTGAAGAGCAGGAAGAGGGGGATGAGGTTCTATTTCTTGGAGAAGTTCAAACCACAGGGGGTGGTTGGACTGCCCAACTCGGGGTTAATGGCCGAAATACTCGTTTTAAGCTGGATACTGGTGCTGCAGTCACTGTCATTGGTGCGCATACCTCGTGGCTAAAAGGTCAAAAGTTAGTCAAACCGAAACAAACCTTGCGAGGTCCCGGAAATATTAAAATTCCAGTCATTGGCATGTTTCTAGCCAACCTCTCATACCGCAAGAGAAACGTCACCGAACCAGTGTATGTCATACCAGACCAGACTTGTCCACTCCTAAGCAGAAACGCCTGTGTTGCACTTGGGCTAATCACCCGCACCGATGAAGAAATTGGTGATGTCACTACACAACATGTTGATTTCAAAACTGAATTCCCCTCACTATTCACTGGCCTTGGAAGGGTGAAGACTGAAGTGCACATAACGCTGCAGCCTGACGCAAAGCCCTATTGCACTTATACACCAAGGAAAATCCCTCATCCACTATTGCCTAAGGTTAAGCAAGAATTAGACTCTATGCTTCAACAGGGAGTCATCTCACCAGTAACTGTACCAACTGCCTGGTGCTCTGGTCTTGTCCCAGTTCCCAAACCAAATGGTAATGTCAGACTGTGTGTAGATCTAACTCAGTTAAACAAAGCAGTCCAGCGAGAAATCCATCCGATGCCGTCAGTCGACGAGAGCCTTGCCAAGCTGGGAAAAAGTCGCTATTTCACCAAACTCGATGCTAATAGCGGATTCTGGCAGCTCCCCCTCGATGAAGAGTCAAAACTGCTGACTACCTTTGTAACTCCATTTGGCCGATATTGTTTTAATCGCCTTCCTTTTGGCATAAGTTCTGCCCCAGAGATCTTTCAGCGTACAATGTCTGAAATCCTTAAAGATGTTGATGGAGTAATATGCCAAATGGATGACATTCTCGTTCATGGAGCTGACCAAGAAGAACACAACAGACGACTTAGAGCTACACTGCATTGTCTACAAGAGGCTGGCATAACCCTCAACATTGAGAAATGCCAGTTTTTCAAGACCTCTGTGAAATTCCTAGGCACCATCATTGACGAACAGGGCATACATGCTGATCCAACCAAGACGAAAGCCATATCAGAGTTTCCACCTCCCCAAAATGTAAAGGACTTGCAACGCTTTATGGGGATGGTAAACCATTTGGGAAAGTTCATTCCCCGGCTGGCGGAGATGAGTGAACCCCTACGTCAGTTGTTATGCAAAGACACCACATGGCTATGGACAGACCCCCAGCAGAGAGCCTTTGAAGAGATTAAGACAACCCTTACATCAGCCGAAGTCTTAGCATGTTATGACCCCAGTCGACCAACTGTCATCGCAGCTGACGCCTCCCTCAACGGCATTGGTGCAGTCCTCCTCCAGGTACAAGACGATGGGAATCGTAGACCCATCAGCTATGCATCACGATCACTCAGCGATGCTGAGAAACGCTATGCTGTTATAGAAAAAGAGGCACTAGCAGGAGTTTGGGCGTGTGAGAAGTTTGCTGAATATGTTGTGGGCATGAACTTTGTCCTAGAAACTGACCACAAGCCCCTTCAAACTCTATTCAACACTACCGAGCTGTCCAAGACCCCACCACGTATCCAGCGATTTCGCCTTCGGTTAATGAGATTCAGCGTCACTGTCAAATATGTCCCTGGGAAACACCAATTAACAGCGGACGCACTCTCCCGTGCACCTACAGAAAGCCCTAGAGAACAGGACGAGCAGTTTGTAGACGAGCTGGAAAGCTTCGCAGCCCAGACAGTGTTCACGCTGCCAGCAACTACACAGCGCCTGTCACAGATACGAGAGGCCCAAATCACCGATGAAGAATGCGCCCAAATCAGGAACTACTGCAGTCAAGGATGGCCAACCTATATGCCACACCAGCCCCTGCTACGTCCCTACTGGGAAAAAAGGAGCCATTTCAGCATTGTTGATGACTTGCTTCTCTGTGACGAGCGTATAGTGATTCCTAGGTCTATGAGACTGGACATACTCAATTGCATTCATACTGGTCATCTTGGCATAACGAAGTGCCGAGCTAGGGCACGAGCATCAGTATGGTGGCCAGGGCTCTCCATACAAATTGAAAACATGGTGGCAAATTGCAGCACCTGCGCCAAAGATCGCCCTGAGCCAAAAGAACCACTCATGTCAAGCTCTTTCCCTTCGCGCCCATGGGAGAGATTAGCTGCCGACCTCTTTGAACTTGAGGGAAAGGTCTATTTGATTGTTGTGGATTACTATTCAAGGTGGTTCGAGATCAAGAGACTAAACGACCAATCATCTGCCAGGGTCATTTCAGTCCTGAAAGAACTATTTTCTACACACGGCATACCTGACATTATTGTATCAGATAATGGCCCACAATTCACCTCCGATGCATTTCGCCTGTTTACCACTGAGTACGATTTTGTTCATGTGACAAGTTCGCCGAAATACCCAAGAGCCAATGGGGAAGTTGAAAGGGCGGTTCGTACGGTCAAGGCACTGCTTCGCAAGAATGAAGACCCATATCCAGCCCTCCTTGCTTACCGATCTACACCTTTGCAGAATGGTTTTTCACCCAGCGAGTTGCTCATGGGGCGCCGCCTGCGAACTAAAGTTCCTGTTATGCCCAGTGTCCTCAAACCTAATGTGCAAGATACCGACAGGCAAAGAGTGCAATTGAGAGAGGACGAATACAGGTCAAAACAACAGATTTACCATGACAAACGACACCAAGCCCGTGCCCTCCCTTCACTAACCACTGGCGAACAAGTTTGGGTGCGAGACCAGAACCGGGAAGGTCAGATCTTGGGAGCCACAAAACAACCAAGGTCTTACTTAGTGAGGACTGAGATGAGCACTCTGCGACGTAATCGGTCTGCTATAGTTTCAACCAGTTCGCAACCAGCCTCTCCCTCTAACGGGCCAACTATGGCACCTCAGGATCAAGCACTGCCTGTGAGCCACACGCCTCCAAAGGTTTCTAACCCCGTCCCAGAGAACCTACCGGCTGAACCTTCAACACCTGCTGCATGCAGATCAACAACAGCTGTGTCCACTCAAGGAGGCCATCCAAATACTGAGAATTCTGCAACAGAGCATGTTACACGCTCAGGGAGAGTGGTAAAACCACCCCAACGGCTGGATCTGTGAACATTTAACAAACCAAACTTGCAATAACTTTTCATATTAGTATTGTTACATTCATGTTGAGTTTACTGAACTGCGTACACTGAGCTAACACTCAAACTTTGGGGGGAGATGTAGGATTAGTTGTTCTAGAAAGACCCCGTTGCATGCTGGGGGCCATGTGCTTAAAGAGACCCGCCATCTTGTGTGTGTAATCTGGAGTTGTGCGCGAAATAAATCTTAATATTACAGTTTCACGGTGTTTGAGGCCGTTTTGAAGCGTTTTCAGCGAGTTAGCTCTGGTGGTGGTTTCCCACTAGAAACCACCACCAGTGCTAATTCGAATAAATTACAATTTATTACCTTCGACGTGTTCCTTGCAATTGACTGCCGTTCCCGCGACAACCTAGACACAGTTAGAGTATAAGGTTCTTTTTGCATGCAGATACATGTAGAATCAATGTTATCCTCAGGATTTGATAGTTCTCTTCACACTCCTATCACGGCACGATAATTGCGCGTGCTTCTGTCTTTCTTTTCTTTTTGGCGGTAATGAAAGAGAGAGGGAAGAGAGAGTGAAAAAAACACAAACAGCGAAAAATTTGAATTTACTATCTCGTATTGTCCGTATTAATTTCTCATCGGGAAAGAGACTCTTCAGTCGTTGTAAAAGTCTGTCGGATTATGCTGGCATAATGTTGAGCATAATACTATATCTGGGGCATCAGGCATAATTCTAGCATAATACTAATATTTTTACGGCATTATGCCCTTGTTTCTGAAGATTGCGAAGTGTATGCAAATCATCCTTGCCAGCAACTCGCTCTAAAATGTGCAAAGTTGATAAAAGTGGGAATATTTTAGGAATGATCCTTGTAGGAACTTGATACCTTACACTCGTACCCAGTGCATTTTGGTACAATCGAAGGCCTGGCTACCTAGTACCTCTTTATGCCAAGCTTCCAACTGACCAGGAATGTTTATTAGTAGTGCGGGCCTACGGGGGTGAATGTGTCAATTTAATTTAGTCCGGCTTAATTTGAGCATAATACCTCCAGCCGAGCATAATTTTGAGCATACTACCCTGGTTTTACGGGTGATGCCCGAAAGCATTATACTCTATTTTTCCAGCATAATCCGACAGACTCTACTCGACGCCAACCTGCCACGGTTGTTGTATTGCCTTTCAATTAATGTATAATGTATTCTTTTCAGCTGAACAAAGCTTGGCTTGATCTCCACCGCTCTCACGTGTCTGGTCTACCCTCCCCGAGTTCGGGGGAGGAGTAAGGCCTCCTTTTCCGAACAGCGGCTGGTAATCGAGCCTAGAACAAAGCGGAAGAGATCAGAATAGAAGAACGCTAAGTGATCAAACAACTTGGCGCCAGCTACAATTACCGTACAGCTGTATTATTAGTGTTCTATTCCGCTGAAAAAAGCGCGACTGACCCTCAATCAATCTGGCATGGAGCCCAGATCTCCTAACCCTTTTCAGCGTCAATAGCCCTTTTCACGGTTAGTTTTTCTCATTTGCATTATAATGTAATTCAACGTGGATGCGAGAAATTGCCCCACATACTTGCTAGATTTTTTGTAATGCAAATGAATAGGGTTAACGGTAAAAAGGGCTATTGGTTAATTAGAGTGAGGTCTGGGTACAAGGTTAATCCTTGACATGTCACGCAATTTTTCCTCTTCCACGTGGAGGTAGCAAAGCTCAACGAGCTTCTGCCGCCGCATAGGCGTACGAGCCGGGGGGCGAGGGGGGCTGCAGCCCCCCAGCTGCGGAAAATTATGTAATTTTTCGGGCAAAACGCTCTTGATTCGGGCAACGACACTTGGGAGAAAACATCATAAAATAATGCTGTTGGCGTGATTTCCAAAAGTCGTAAATAAAGTTCCTAGTTAATTACTTTTCAGGTGATTAGATGCTCGAAAGTGGTGTCTTAAGGGATTTGGTAATTTGAATAATATCGTGTAAAATGTAAAGTGTATCGTTTCGCTAA
>JAHPZR010056107.1:110000-115000 GCA_019787425.1 Platygyra sinensis | reverse complement strand
TGGTTTTGGTTTTACTTCTGATTGGATCATAAACTGGTACAATTTTTTTTAAGCCAATCGATTAGCGCAATAGAGCGGATTTCCTTTTTCATCCAATAAGAAGTAAAACAAACCAATCGCGACTCGCTCGCACGAGTTTACTCGCGCTTCGCGTCAGCGAGATGTAATTGCTTTGAGTTTTGATTGGTTCACTGGATTGTCCGTGTCCTTTGTCATTGGCTAGAGAGATTGGCTGCAATGATTGGCTAGAATGATTGGCCAGAATGATTGGCTAGAGTGGTTGGCTAGAATGATCGGCTAGAGTGATTGGCTAGAGTGATTAATTTGCGTTTGGTTTAACGAAACTCAATTGAAAAGTACTCTAATGCAAAACCAGTTACATTTCGAAACTCAAAAGTGAAACCGTTCCATTGTCCTGTAATATTAAGAGCACTTTTCATTTATTGTACTTTATTGTCCTTTTTCGCCTTCGTTTCTATTTTCCTCGTCGTTTCTTCGTTTCTTCTCATTCTTTTCACTTTCCTTGTCATCCCCTTGTTTATTGCCTTTTCCTTTTTCTTCCCGTTTTTCTTTTGCCTCATTCGCTTGTTCCTCATTGCTATCGACATCTTCTTCACCGTCTTTGCTGTGGAAGAAAAGCAAAGAAATTGCTTCGAAAAGCTCTTTGCACCTCGACTCACTAAACATAAGATAAATTAAAGAAGAGGTTACAAACACTTTTAAAAGCAAGAGTTTGTATGCTTCGTGGCCGCGGGTTTTACAGCAAATTGGACAAAGATCACATCACAGATCTGCAAGTGTGCAATACAAGTAATTCTCTTAACCCAGGGCTTATTCAAGTAGACCAGGTAAACTTACCCTACATCCTGTGGAGGTTCAGCAGGGCAAGCTTCAGTGTTACAGGCCTCCGATTCCTTTGCTGGGCCCAGCTGGTCACAGTCTTTACCATTGTTTTCTGGCGCAGGGTTGGTGCATTCCCGTGTCCTCTCGCTGACACCTCCTCCACATGTCACAGAACATTCACTGAATTCACTCCACTCTGTGTAACCACCATCAACTGGAAAATAACAATGGCAGCGGCCAATATTATCAATCCATAAAAGCTTATCTTCAAATAAAATCTGTCGGACAGATTACATATGGCTGGCTGATGCAAACGAGCCAATTTACTGTTGGCCCAATTTCTTTTTCTTCTTTTTCTTTTTCTTATTTATTTTTATTTCATGTTTAAAAATATCTGCATACCCGTTTTATGATCAAGCTTTGGGGCGAAATGGGTGACCAATCAACAACTTTCTAAGTGAACTGTTCCTTTGGTGGCTTCCATCCTGTACTCTATTCTTAACGACCGTTCATAGCCGTGTCTCTGCTGAGTCGTTAAATAAATGCACTTCAGTGTGTAATTTCACCTGTATCTTGGAAAAATCTGTGGCTTGCTTTTTTATTGTCGTTTTATGAGAATTGTCCTTCACACATTTAACATAACTGTTTACCTGGACAAGGAATTTCTACATTACAAGACTCTGTTTCAATGCTTGGTCCCAGTTCCTGCTCTTCACAAGTCTTCCCTGAGTATTTTGGCTCAGGATTATCACATTGCCGCTCTCTCTGATGCACCCCACCCCCACAAGTCACTGAGCATTCTCCAAACTCTCCCCATGGACCATACCCTCCGTCAACTGAAAAAAGAAACATCATTATTTCAACTGAAAATCAAAGTTGGCTGCTGTGAAATGTTCTTTAAGCTGTGTGTATGGTGTACTTGCAAGCCATTGGCATTAGCTTGCTTATGTTGCCTTGATAAAAATGTACTCGCTCAAAAAGATACATTGAGCAGTACTGGCTATTTCCTCCCCCTCAGTTATCAAAAAAATCTCAGTTGAATCCTTCTTATATAAACAGGCACTTGCTTTTTGCTGTCATCATTTAAGAATGGTCTTTAATTAACATGATCAAGATTACTTTAATTTAAAATTACCTGGGCAAGGGTCTGAGCTACAGGACTCTGTTTCAATGCTTGGTCCCAGTTCCTGCTCTTCACATGATTTCCCTGAGTATTTTGGTTCAGGACTATTACAGGGGCGTTCTCTCTGATGCACCCCACCCCCACAAGTCACTGAGCATTCACCAAACTCTCCCCAAGGACCATACCCTCCATCAACTGCAAAAAGGCAAAGACAGATTAATTTTGTAACATCACAACTTTGTAGTTTACCTCTGTCAGGAGTAACATCACGGCTTCCAGTGGAATGCACTAACACATCAATACACATTTACAATCCTCAATAATGCTGCAACACAATAAAATCTCTTTTATCACTCTTTTACCAACAAATGAAGCACTGAAACACCGTCAACATAAAAACCCTCTAAAACTAAATAACTAGCACACATTTCCTTCACCTGCACCTAACTACTTCACGTCAAGTGGCGCATAAGGCCTCAAGTACTACTTGCAGCTATCATTAATTCTGATTCATGTTTTTTTTAGAATAACTTCCTGCATAATGCAAAATAATAATGTTGCAATTTGAATGACTGATCTATATCATGATGTAGTTGAACATTATCAGCTGTCAGTGTGTATTGGCTGGAGGCCATCCTCATAATGGCAATGTTCTCTCATTTCTCCAAAGTGTAATTCCAGAAAATATCCATACCTCCCCCATGAAAGGGATTTTCTCTAAGACCCCCCACTCCCCTGGAAATTCCAATTAAGGTCATTCCCCTGTTTTGCACTGCGCAACTTTACTGCGCATCCTAATAAGCTCAAGTCATGCAATCTTTCTAAGATGGCGGCCTTTCGCGACGAGCGCGTTAGGGACAAAAAAGGCTGTTTTCGCCGTGTAAAAGAATGCGAACGTCGACAGAATTTGCAGATCCAATGCAAACGGAAATTTGAGAAAGTGGGTGAAGATGTTGAGAACGGTAATGGCCGTAGAAGTGATTTTGAGCTGTCGGGAAGACGCGTTGTTGAGTTGGATTTGTTGGCGAAAGTACTAGATGAAGGCTGTAAAGCCTGCGGGAATCCGCTTCGGCTCTCGAACTGTTTTCATGAAACAGTTTCCGGACTCGGAAGCCTCTTGTACCTAACTTGTGCAAACGGTGAATGTGGAGAAATAAACGTGTGTAGAACTAACAAGACTCATCAGACCGGAAGCCTTCAGCGAGGGAGGCCCATATTTGATGTCAACACAAAGCTTGTAGCAGGTATGTTGGCTCGTTTATTTAATTTGCTGTACGTTCAAAATGACTTCACAGACTTATGATTGCTGAAAATTAGAATACCTGAACTCCAAATGCAATTTTGTCTTCTAAGGAGTTAATCAATGTTTGTCGAACAATTAGAAAAATTATGTTATTTTATATATTTTTTACGAGGCACAATTTGTGTAACTACACGCGTACGATTGTGAGTATTTTTAGTAATATTTGCTGTCACATAAGCTAACAGCTTTAGCGTTCGTTCCAAAGAAATGAGGATACAAAGTAATTTTGTTCATTAGAAAGTAAAATAAAATAAATAAATACGTTTTTTTCTTTATAGGAATGTTACATGCCGGTATCGGACCAGCGCACGTGAATGCACTGTTGACAGGACCTCCATGTGTCAATTTGTTTTATGCATGATGCTTTTAAGTTGTGGCATTATTTGTGTAAAACCAAAACAGAAATTACACACGTGTAATAATAAAATTTGAGTGCAACGCTCTCGGAGGAATTCACTAGCTGACTTTTCTACCCAAGAAGTACATGAAATCCATGATAAAATCCAGTCATTAAAGTTCATGGGCACAGTCCTTAGTTGTTTGGGGGAGTAAGGCCTGGGACCTAAAATATCTCTTAACTGCATATGTAAAGAAAATTAAATCAACAAAACTGATTTAAGACATATCTGTGATGAACACTTTCTAGGTTGGTTGAAATAATTTTTTGTGCAATTTGTCTATTTTATAGTCCAATTCTGAACGTTTGGCCTTGATTTCCTTCGGTTTCCATGGTAACCAATAATTTCTTGCAATAAATTCTGATCCAAATTTTATCAAAGTGGTTTAACAACTACCGTATGTCTTCTCCTGTATGTAAAAAGGAATTTGTACAGCTTTATAACTATATTTAATCTGCAAATTCAACAGTTTTGAGTCATGTAGCAGGAGGGCTGGGTCTGAAATCCCCAGCCATATCTCACTAACGAGTATGGGCACCCCCTCTTTTTTTTCATTCATTCTAATCAAGTACAAATAGCCTTTGCATAAAAAAAGAATGGTCACATTTCTATTGACAGAAATTTTTTAAAAAAGGAAAACAGAGTTGACTGTAGTTTTTATGTTTTGCATTTTGGTCACCATGGCAACCAATCATTGTATAATAGTTTTCCAGGAATAAACGTTTTCTGTCTAAATCAAGTGTAAAGAGATTACCTGTATCCAACACAATGTAATTACTATTTTGTCAAGCATATCATTTCAAGTTTGGAGTTACAGGGATGCTACAATAAATTACAGTGGCCTTCTAAAATACATGGTGAATAATGTGAAAATGGGGCATTTTCAGTGTGACGTCACACCTTTACGAGCCTGGGGACCCCCCTTTTTTATTTCAAATTTGGACTTGTCATATCATAAATATTTAGTAGACAAAGTTTGAACGAAAATCTATTGTCGGTTCTATTACAGGGGAATTACCTTAAGCTTCATACATTTGGCCTTACAGAAACCCCCACCCCCAGGAAATTCCAATCCCTTATGTAGGGGGGAGTATGGATATTTTCTTGAACAGCACAATGTTAAGAGGAAGATTTAGAATTGTTATTGAATAATTTAATTACCAAGAACATTTGAGACAGAAAATTGACTGCCATGCAGCTTCAGTGAAAACCTAGGTTTTCTTTTAAGTAAACTACTGAGCACTTGTAAACAGCAGCCAGTTTAAAACAACAATGTTTGAAATTGAATACTAACCTCTTACTAACTGAGATGAGGGCCATACTGGGGAATACT
>JAHPZR010056107.1:77500-105000 GCA_019787425.1 Platygyra sinensis | reverse complement strand
CGTATACATTAATAATAACATGTATACATTAATACACTGGAATGCTAAGGTGATTCATTAAACTGTGGCTGCAATCCATTCAACCAAAATTTCCAGCTTGAGGTTTGAAAATTTTGTGATGTAAAAAGGATCACAACAGGTCTCATTCCATTCCTTTTGCAAAACAAGTTTCGTGCTCATTTATTAAAATTTAACATTCTAAGATTCTTTTGAAACTTTTCTTGTTGGACTGAAGCAATCCATTCAGTTTCAGACCGAAATTTCTGGAAACTATGGTTGAATAGATCGTGCCCTTCATTTCACATCCTTGCTCTGCACGATTTTTTTTTTATTACTGGCACATTTGCATGTTAGTGCTTGCATGGATCAACATACACATCATTAGGAGATTTTGCTGTCAAGCTGAGATTGACAGTAAAACAAATGTCCGTTTTATCCTAGACAAGCACAGCTCTTTATTGCATAAATTTAAATGAGATACATGTGGTTAACTATGATATAAGTCCACGTTTTAAAGATTTGAGATTTAAGCTTAGTTTCATCTGATGTTGTGCAGCGGTTTTAATGCTGGTTACATATACGTGCACACGCCAAAAAAAAATTAATAGTTTTTTTTAAAATTTGCTTCGTGAGCTAATTCTCTTTCAATTAAACTAGCTTACGATACAAGTTCAGAGTCTGGACTTAAGCTTCGTTCCCTTTTTCTAATTTTAAGCTTAACTTGATCATACGTGTAGAAGCAGCTGTTGCAAGGGCTTCATAACAAAAGTGTCGAAAATGATCCAAATAGCACACTGGATCTTACAGAGATACAAAGATAGCGGACTAGTGCACTTACCTCTCAAAATATACCTCACAAAATTATGAGCCACAAAAAATATAGCAGAAACTAAAGCGATGATTGTCAAAGTTTGCAAGACATTTCGAGGCATGTTCGATCGTACATATGAAAGTGATGGTTTTGAGACACCGTCAGTCGACGAACACCCTGCCGTCACGTAACAAATACAAATAGTTTTCTCTGTTCTACTGCTTACCTTCAACGTGGACTTACAAAAAGTACTATTTATCACCGTTTCCTCAACAACCTGGAGGTTGATGGAAAAATTTTGTACTCCATGAAGGTTAGATTAGCTGTCAGTCTCTTTCAGCAGTCTCAGAGGGAGAAGCTTGGGTAATAATTTTCAGTGTTACCACTGCCAAGCTTTTAGAATATCGCTGGCGTAAAGATAAAATTGTCACGCTAAGCTGTCACGCTATGCTTGATGATGAAAATAATTGTTCGAAGGCGCTTTCTGGAAGTTGGCGTGGCGCTATTCCGAAATCCTTACACTGTTAGAGATACTGTTAAACATTTCTACAGAAGCATGTCTATGAAAGCACTTGTAATTGAGGAGTTTGGCGACTCTTCGAAGTTGAAGTATACCGAGGTGGCAAAGCCAGAGCCCGGCGAAGGAGAGGTAAAAAAATATGATAGTGAACCTGGGTACCTCTGGTCATGACCTAGTCAATTTGTCATCACAAACACGCCCTATATATCGGCACCCAACGGGGGTCTTCGATAAAGGGGGTGGCGACTGCCTACTATAATTAACTTACTAGAGACTTTAAATTTAAATTTAAAGTTAAATTACCATCAAACACTGTACAACCTTTTTATTGTTTTGATCCCCAACATATACAAAGAACAGTGTTGTCTTTTGGTGCACTCAGTAGCAACACCATCAGCAACACTTCACCTTGATCTCAAATCCCGCCCTAGTTGCCCCTTCCATATAGAACGTGTCAAATTCCCCACCCAAATATCAATTACCCCTAATGTCAAAAAATTCCCATCTACTCACTAATACATTAACTAGTCAACTTCCTTGGGTATGTACAGGGGGGATGAAGATGGCTAGATACGTTTGATCAATACTCTTGCAGTGTTTTATACAACCAAAAGGTGAGATGTCTCTCCTTCTGATCATATTTTGAACAAAAATTAATTATGAAGCCACATTCTTGTCAATTTCCACATCCTTATCTTTATTTGTGCAGTGAGTAATTGCCAGGACAACCTCTCCTTATCCTCTCCCTCTCAATCTTAAGACAAGTTAAGTCTTACCTTTCTCCATGTGAACCATTCTCGACCCCAGAGGCTGCGATCCTTTTGGTCAGTGACGGAGATCATGAGCTCTGGCCCGGTCCAACGACATTCCGGTTTTGAATGGCTTTGTAAACACAATAGACTGAGACCAGAACCGATCAGATTTGTCAGACTTGACTCTGAGCATGCGCAGAGTGACGGTAAGTCCGTGAATCATGGACTTCCAGTGTTGGACCTAGCCAGAGGTCGCGATCTCCGTCACTGACCAAAAGGATCGCGGCCTCTGGGGACGAGAATGCATGTGAACTGACTATTTAATGGTAGATTTTCAATTCTTATCATTCTTTTCTGTAGGTTTTGATTAAAAATGAGATCTGTGGCCTGAACTACCTGGATGTTATCATAAGAAATGGGCTTATACCATCACTGGCATCCAAGTGTCCTCTGACAATGGGTGTCGAGGCTGCTGGAATAGTGGAAAAGTTAGGTGCTAAAGTAGGTAGTGTGGCTGTTGGTGAGAGAGTAGCATTTGCGGTTATCGGATCTGGTAAGTTGATCAGATATAGAGATGTATGTCATTCTAGGCTGCAAGCAGGCTCACTTGTTTGAGTACATGTAGGTACTGGTATTGCGGGCAATGGCAGCTGAGCAGTAACCGGGAGCTTGGGTAGGTAGGGTGTGCGGGTAATTATGGCAGCAGAGCTAAAACTACAAGCCAGCGAAGACAGCAAGAAAAAAGGGGTACAGAAAAGTGACTTAATTCCTTTTCCCATTCCTCTTGCTGGCTTTGCTGGCTCACAGTTGCTGCTCAGCCACCATTGCCAGTGATAGCTATTAACCTACACAAGTGAACCCGCTAGCAGACTAATGTCACATGCTTTTTGCCATGACATTGCATTATTTGAGTCTGCCAGTACCCTGATGTGGAGTAATATATTTCTGAGTGAATCCAACAAAAACAACAACAACCAGCTGCTTTATCATCCAGTAAGTGAATCCTATCGTAACTTACTGAATCCAGTAAGTTACAATAGAGTAGAGGTACTGTAGTATGGGATGTGAATCTCAGTATACTCTATAAGGTTGTCTCTCATATATACTTTTATTACTCTTCCCAGTAGACCGCGACACCCACAAATTTTTTGCCGCCTTCAGAGCAATCCACTTGAAGATAAACATGGGGTGAATGAGCATCACGTAGCACGAAAAAGTCATGATGCCACACAGAAAAAAAATGTCCTCACGTGGTGCATTTCAAAGTACAGTGGGACCCCGCTATAACGAACCCCGCTATAATGAAGACCCTGCTATAATGAACAACATATGAAAGTCTGGCAGAATTACAGTAAAATATGTGGAAACAAACACCGCTATAACGAACCCTGCTATAACGAAATCCTGGCTATAACAAATAGATTTTGACGGTCCCAACGCACAATTTACCCTGCTATAACGAATATTTGGTCCAGTCGGTTGCAGTCGGTAAAAACGGCGTGATGATACAAATGGTTGATACACCAAACACCACTCCCATTGGTCAAGATAGGGAAACTTTGACCTTTAAAGCTTTGCTATATTTAAATGTAGCTGTTCACGTGCAAGTCTGTCAGACTTTTTTACGTGGTGTATATCCTATTGTCCAGCTTGGTCCAGCTTGGTTACCCCACTATAACGAATATTTTAGCTGTTAACCAGATAATTCGTTATAACGGGGTCTTCACTATAACAAAGACCCGGGCGCTATAACGAACATTTTTTTCGGTACCACGGCACTTTGTTGTAGCGAGGTTCCACTGTACCATGTGATTGGTTTGAAACAAACTTGCGGCTTCAAAAACGTTACTCTCAAGGCAGCAAAAATATTCATGGGTGACGTGGTCTACTGGGAAGAGTAATAGTGATGATTCGATTTACTCTGTAGCATCCTCCTGCCATAATGACCACACCCTAAATTAATGTCTCCTTATTAAAAATTCAAAGAGTTTTTAATTTGTATAAGTGCCCTTTTCTTATAAGTATGTTCAAATTATATACTCCCATCTTTAATGTACTAAGTACCCTGGGTATCCAGGGTTTAGGTTACGTTCAAGTTGAAAGTTATCATTTAACTGGACGTTCGCGCGAAATATTTTCAGCCGATAGAATTTTTTTTAATTTTTACTGCAGGCAGATAATGAGTTACTTGTGCCAGAAATGCAAAAAAAATTGGGGGTCACCATCTTCGTTTCAGAGATAAAGCGTGTGGTAAACTATACTGATTTCGAAAAATTGTCGCATATCATCGAGCACGGTCTACAGGGGTTTATAGTTAAAAATATCGAAGGTGAGTCAACGGAGGCAAACGATCTTAGTCATATTTTGTAGAAGTGGGTCTGCTGCGTAAATAATTCCAAGCCTTACTAATGTTTTCACAAAATTTAACCCTTTAAGAGGCATTTGAGACTGCCGCACAGATGCACGAAGAGCTACTAAGAACGGAATTCGATGGTGCATTTTGCCAAAAATTTAAACTTCTAGTCGATAGATTTTTTTCATTTTTTCCCTAAACGTAGAAAATCAGTAGAGAAAATGATCCATCGAAAGAAACATTGGGGTCACCGAACGTCCAAGATCGTTAAATCCAGTCAAAGCTCTAGCAATGGCCATCTGCCTTATCATTTGTTTATTTTATGACTTAGCGCGCACGCTCATGGATGACGTGGCATGTGAATTTGTGTGCGCAGTAAGGATGTGCAGAAACAATTAGCGTGAACGTCCTTAATAAAGCAAATAGAGCAAACCTAATCAAGTTCTCAGTTTTGACACTTTGAAGATCGAAGAAGGGCTCACCCTGAATAAGTGTCTTGTCTTGAAGGACTCAGTAAGTACCTATCCAGGATTTACCAATTGATGATAATTATTGCACTATCAAGGTACTCTGAGATTTAACTGACTCAAATTTGTATGGTTAGTACTGCTTTCTTTAATTTCCCGATCAAGGCCTGATCCCAAAAGAGTGGTTGTCTGGTACACAAATTATATCAAGGTTCAACATAACTGTTCTTGCCTATTTTTCAAACTGTTTGTTTCTACTTTTGTTTCACATGTTCTTTAAATATCAAAATTTAGCAACCCCCTTACACTGAAAATCAGATATCATTACTAAAAATGTCTTTTCTGCTGCCAGGAGCACATGCTGAATTCACTAAAGTGCCTGCCTCAAGACTTGTAAAAATCCCCGCTGAAGTCAGTTTTGAGCAAGCAGCTACAGCTATGATACAAGGAATGACCGCACATTACCTTGTGTACACAACTGGCCGACTGAAGCCTGGAGACAAGGTGTTGATACATGCTGCTGCTGGGGGGACTGGGTCCCTAGTATGCCAAGTGGCAAAGAATGCAGGTAATTGATAGTGCCAGGTCAATAACTAGCCTACAAGCAGGCAGCATGTAAGTCAATAACTGAAAACAAATGCTAACCGACATCAGATTCAGTTTTGATGACTTAAACTACTTAAAACTTTGTGATTTTATATGAAAATTTGAAATTTTGGCTTTTTTAGAATTTTTTAGCAATGTTTAATTTTTTTACTGTCATTTCTGGTAGTTTTCTGACATTTAGAAAAAAATCAAGAATATTCACATTGGTGCGTGCAAACATGCACGTGATTCCTGGTCATACTTGAATATACTGAAAATCTTTGAATTAGGGCCTCCCCCTCAAACAAGCACCTCCCTCAATATAAATAAGCACCCCACGTCTTCCTCTAAATTTGAAATAAATACCCAGGCACTAATTCGAGATTTTACAATAGGAGAGGAGAAATTCCTTTCATACAATGTTTCTTTTAGGAGCGTTTGTGATTGGAACAACTAGCACTGAGGCCAAAGCAGCAATAGCGAAAGAGGCTGGGGCAGATGAGGTCATCCTTTATTCACAGAAAGACTTTGTTGAAGAAGTCAACAGGATCACAGATGGCAAAGGCGTGAATGTCATTTATGATGGAATTGGGAAAACGACCTTTCAAAAAGGTATGGTCAGAGCGCGTGTGAATGGATCTATATCAGCATATGCCATGGCAGTGACAAAATATTTCCTTGATCGGAATACGTAATGAACCTTAAGGTGGAGACAGCAGAAAGCAAATTGTGACTTTTAAGAAGGTTACGACATGTTTTAATTTTAACGACACGTTTCGATGTTGCGAACATCATCGTCAGTTACGTAATATTTGAGAAACCGTTGGACTATATAACAACTAGGCGAAACATACATAATTTAGACCAACAAGTTCATCACGTCAACCTGACACTTACGCTTTAGGCTTTATGTTCTTTCACACTTTGTAACCCACTCAAATATTTTTGTCACTTAATCATAATTAATTATGTATGTTTCGCCCAGTTGTTGTATAGTACAACGGTTTTTCAAGATTCAAGATTCAAGATTCAAGATTCTTTATTTTGCACTATTTATATCATTAACTACAGCTAAAATAAAATAGAAAGGAGAAAATAAAGAGAACATAGTTTTATATATTGGAGAAAAAAAGGAGAGGTGCGTAGTGACCATAGTAGCAAATGCTTTCGAGATGGTCACTACCACATGATGTCACGAGAAAGAAAAATATTTGTAATAAGCTGGCATGCTAGTTTTATGTTTTACAAAGAGAAAAGTAATAATAACTATTCATTAGGTAGTAAATTATTAATACATCTAAGTAATGTTACATTAAAAAAAAATCGATATTTCTATGAGTGCTTTTCTTACTACAGTAATATAAATTATCAAAGTGAAAATAACAGTGGAAAAATAAATTAATTTTGGTTAACAAGAAGATGGTGTTTATACTGTTGAATAAAAGAAGAAAACGGCAAAATTTTCAATCTGTAAGGTACTTTTTCCCAGACCCTAGAGGCCATAGATGAAAATCTTGAAAGGCCATAGTTGGTTCTGGACACTGGTCTGTATAAGTTCTCTTTTGAAGCATATCTAGTGTTATAGTTGTGAACTCCACTTGAGGGTGTGATTAATTTGTGGAGAGCTGCTATTTTTATGTAATTGACAATGATGCTCGCAACATCGAAACATGTCTTTAAAATTAAAACATGTCGTAACCTTCTTAAAAAAGTAATGAACCTTCCAGTGAGGATGTTGCTGTGTTCCTTGAAGCAAATAATAATAATCCCCTTATCAAAGTCTCAAATATACTAGCTGAGCACAGACACTCTACTAATTGACCAGGGGAGACTAAATCAAATCAACCACAATCAATCAATTGTCCGGTGGTTTTTGTTTCTTTACCACTGATTTACACGGAGAAACCAGCTCGTCAAAGGTTTGTCCAAATGGTAAGCAAAAATGCCTGGCAGGGAGCAAAAATGGCACAGTGATAAGAGCGCTCGCCTCACACCAATGTGGCCTGGGCCCGGGGGAGGGGGGGTGGGGGGTACTTGACCCATGTTTGGGTATATGGGTGCCGCCGAGGATTTGAAATCCTGACCCTGTTTAGGACAAAAATACGCTAAAAACCCTACCCTGTGTAGGACAACAGCCTCCATTTCAAGACCCTGTTTAGGACAAGTGGCATTTAATGCATACTCACTGGTTTAACAGGAATTTAGACTGTTTAATAAGTCATACAAATCAGATAAATCATGCTGGATGCGTCTAAAACCTAGTTTTCAGCTGAGTAGTTTCGTCTCTACACTTGAACTAAACAAAAAGCCATCAAGCATTATTAATGCTGCATTAAGCTCTAAATTAGTTAGCGTAGCAAAATGTCGTCATTATTTTTATCTATAGAAAGATGATTTTTTAAAATAGCAAATCAAGAGGAATGATTTCTTCAATTACTGTATAATGAATAAGTGGAACTTACATTTTTGAGTTAATTTTATTTTGATTAAGGCACTAATAGAACTTTTACAGAGAAAAATATCCCTAAACAATATATATGCCAGCGGGATACATCACGTTACCCAAGACAGAGAAACTAGACCTACCGGTGCGATCCGTTCTGTAGATAGATAGATAGATGGATAGAAACTTTATTTAAGGACGTTCGCGCGAAATTTTTCTAACATTGATTTTTTTCTGAAAATTTTACCATTGAAAGATCATGAGTTAGCGATGTCAGAAATGTAAAAAAAATGGGGGGTCACCGACTTCGTTTTGGAAATAACATGCCCGGAAGAACACCTAAATCTGAGTAAATCGTGCTTCGTTAGCGAAGAAGATCAAAGTGGCTGCAAGTCCCAAAATATTGTAATTAGAGCTTTGAAGGGAAAAGTTCTCTGCCAAATATGGTTTGGATGGACCTATTAAGCAAATTTAGTCAACTTGTGAGGTTCCTTAAAGAATAAGTTCGCATTTAGCGACCATAGTTTCACGCGCCTTGCAGCCGCAAGATGGCAGGATTCCATGTCCTGTGGGCAGAAATATTCAAATTTTTTAAACTTCCCACATTGATTTTTTTTTTCATTTTTGGATAATGTGTAGATAATTGCAAATAAAATCTGTTTCTGAAAAGAAAAGTAGGGGTCACCGGACGTCCAAGATCGTTAAATCCAATCAAAGCTATAGCAATGGCCATCTGCCCTATCATTGTTCACTTTAGTACTTAGCGCGCGCGTTCGATGTATGACGTGGCATGGCGTGGCATGTGGATTTGCGTGCGCAGTAAGGATGCGCAGAAACAATTAGCGCGAACGTCCTTAAGTGTCAAAAGCCAGGGAGAAAGAATCCCTTACTAATTTGGGGACACCCATTAGGGGAAAATTAACAGACTAAAAACTATATAGTAATAGGTAAAATATCTACAGTTATCTAATTACGGGATTTATAATAAAAATATACAAAAGTCAGAGGAGCAGAGGCTACAGCCTACGCAGCCATTATGTAAATGCGCGCGTGTTATAATACTGCTAAGTGGAAAAAATAATTTGCATTAAAAGATACCGACAACATTGGCATTCTTGTCCAGAAAATGATCTGATGTTGATTGATGACATTGCAATGTTCGGTTAACAGTGGCTTTACTCAGTTGACATTATGTAAACCAGGAAATGAAACGCGTCGCTTGTCCGCCGCTCGATCGCATGCTCTTTCAACTTCTCACAGGCACCGGGTTGCAGGCTAAGAAAAGAAAGAGACTCCTCGCAGTCTGGATTAAAGTCTCTCGGCTCGTAATACCATACCCTGTTTAGGACAGATTTTTAACCCGTTTATGACAGGGGCAAGTCGAATTGTATACCCTGTTTAGGCAGCGAGGCCAAAAAACCATACCTCATCCAGCGGCACATCCCCATATAGCCCAAATAAGGGAGTACCCCCCCGGGGGCCTGGGTTCGATTCCGGCCCGGTGGCATATGGGTTAAGTTAGTCCAGTCCCTGAACTCTCCTTTCTTCCCGCCCCATATAGGGGCTGAACCCGCGCGGGCGAAAGAAGAGTCCAGGATAACTTGCATGCGCATGCTCAGAACGCCGCCATTTTTTCCCCCCAAATCGGGGGAAAAAACCAGGCACCGCGGAAATACGCTTTTTGACGTCATAGTATAAACTGGTCAGTGGTCATCACCATCAGCCTGTCTTCCTTCGAAATTCCTTCGATCGATCGACGAAAGGATCGGTATTCTCGTGGTTTAAGAACGAAAAATCCTTGATACTTCTCGTTTTTTTGGAGGTTTGACCTCCTAAATCGGTTTTTAACACTTTTTAACATTTTTAACAAAATATTCGCAATGAACAGCGGTACAGGAAAGCCAGGAAAGTCATTTTGTGTGGTGTAATGTACAGTTGCTGAATCGAGCCGAGCTGACAAAGCGTCGATAGTGTTGCTACAGTTGTCCTCTTCAGGATTATCAAAAACAACGATGGGTATGCAATCAGAGCAGAGGATTGGTTCTGTGTGAGGCTTTTGCAAGGAGTTTGAAGACCGGCTAGATTTTAAGTGTAATTTGCGCGAAGTGATAGAAGCACATGTAAGTTTTGTTTTTTGAAAATATTCACTCATGCCACTTATTAAGTTTGCGCCGAAATAAACTTAAGTTAATATCGCTTGTTCTTTTAGAAATAATTCGCCCTCGTCAAACAATAAGAATTTTGTCTTTAAAGACTGGCTTGTTTGACGTTTCTCATGATCACCTTTCTGGTATTCTGCGCCTTTCGGAACGGGTTAAATAATATTTTTTGTACTGTCTGTTCGTAGTCAAAATAAAACACTTGTTGATTTCATTCACACGTATCATTAAAGATTGAAGAGGGCTATAAAATGGTAATGTTTGCGAAGAGAGTAGAAATACTGTGATTTTTTTTTTGCTGTAGTGAATAATATATTCGGTTCATTGACAACATTTTTCCTTGCTTGAGGTCTTTTTGTTTACAAGCTTACTGTTTTACATGTTGAAAGTAAATGCAAATTTTACAAAAGATTCAAGACTCGTTTCCTTGTACGTACATGCATGTACAGGTAAGTACTTCTTATTTTAAAATGCTCAAACAAGTATCTCTTTACACTAAACAGTTTCCTATTGTGGGGTGTGGTCAAATTTCACTTTTGATGCCGAAAACACATTCAACAGTTCAGAGAGGTAGCAATTTACTCTTCAATGAAACTCATCTGTTTATTTTGTTTACTCGGTCAACTGAAGCTTTCTCAGATATATGTATGTTTACTCGATTTCGGTTTCATTATCTTGCATGTACATTGTATCAACTTATGTAAATAAATAACTGTTGTTTTTTTTTCATTCATTTAATTTTTTACTTTAGCTTTGCTCAATCACTAGACAAAATAATTTTTACATTGTATGTGCTCAAAAATCAACACTTCAAAATTCTAATTCGATCAGGAAACAGTGGATGAAGAGCCACTTCATGGAAATGCCACTGCAAATTCCCATTCCCATTTTATTTTTATTATAAATCTATGCAATCACATGCTTTGAATCAATATAAAATTGATTATGATCCTCATTAGCAATAATGTTGCATCATCATCTATACTTTTGTATTAACTTTGTATTTATTTACTTTGTATTTATGTTCTGCAAGATTCTCACTTGACTCGTAACAATTTTATTACAAGACATTGTAGCACTTTATGGCAATACATGTATGAAAAACATGGTTATCTTTTTTTCCTATGGTAAATTGGCTTACAAGCGGGTTTATGGTTTATGTCCCATCTACAAACATTCCAAAAATTGAACATTCACAAAGGCATTAAAGAACAGATGCATTTCTTTCAAATAAATATTTGTTGCATTTATTTCACCAATGTAGGTAGGTAAAGTCTGCATAGGAGCCAAGTGGTCTATCAGCCTGGAGCTTATCCTGGTTTCTGTGGCATGAAGAGACTAGGAGTATTTCTACCCCCCGCTGGATGGGATGCTAGTTCATCACAGGGTTACCCCCAGCATTAAGTTAGCCAGTTCCCATTTATACACCTGGGTAGAGAGAGATAAGTGTTGTGTCCCAGAACACAGCACAATGTCCCCAGCCAGGGCTTGAACCCAGACTGCTTGACATTCAGAGACAAGTGCAATAACCATGAGGCCACACATCTCCCACAGTTCACCACTCACCTTCAACAATTTTTTTTTCTGGTCTGAAATTTTGTGCAGACTTCAAAGTTGCACTACCAAAACAAGTTTTGCCAGTCATTGCAAATCACTTGAAATCAAGACAGTAAATTGAAAGGCAGAAAGTGAGGAATTGTGTATTCCACAGAAATTTTCTCAAATACACCAACAATCAAAGAGGTAAACTTGACTGAAATAGACTCATTTTCAAGGCTGAATGTCCAGGAGTAGAATTGCCATATGGACAGCATTGATCAGTATTCTCTCATACTGTGTGTTTACAACACTGATGTTGTGGAAATAATCGATGGACAGTATCTGAAAGGATTTCTGCTAAGCCAAAGGAGAAAAAATATTCAACAGGAGAAGTTTTCTTTTGGGAAATCCCAGTGTAATAGTAATTTGTACATGAGTTAAGAAAGGGCTCATAACCTGGTTGGCCTTATAATCATAAAATTGTTGTGTAAATACAATGAGGGTAACCTATATTTATAACTGAAACTGAAATCCATTTATTGATCATGAATTTTAACTGAGAGTTGTTATCAACAAGAGTTTATGGCATTTTTTAAAAAAAAATTAGCCAGGCCTTCTCCCCTCTTAAGATGATCAGATTCCATGCCTCTTGTGAGTATTTGTTTTTTTTTAATCTCTGAAACCCTCAAACCCCAACACCCTTGCAACTAGTTTAAAGCAATTTTCACACTTTTGAGCCGCTAAAATAAAATAAATGACTTTAATAATTCGAAATCATGAGAAGAGACAAAGAAACAAAAATAAATATAAAATGGAATATTTTATTTTCGCCAGTCTTCCAGAAGTACAGTATCATTAAATTGAATATTTGTAATAAACATACCTCGGTGCTTCCTCCAGGGTTCGTACAGGTCATGGAAAACCTGGAAAGTCATGGAATTTTACAATTTCATTTTCCAGGCCTGGAAAGTCCTGAAATTTAGGTGTAGGTCATGGAAAGTCATGGAAAAATCAGTATGTTTTCTATGAATGAAAGGCATTAAGATCCAAAGTTGAAAAATTAACTCGCAAGTCCAAAAATCAAATGTAATTTCAGCTGAATAAATGATTGTTTTGACACTACAGCCGGAGGGAAATAGCTTAACTTAGGTCATGGAATATTTCAAAAAGTCATGGAAAAGTCATGGAAAGTCATGGAATTTTGACAGGTCATAAGTGTACGAACCCTGTTCCTCGAATGGAAACCAACTTTTATAAGCCTTTGGGGGCTTCAGTCCTACACCTGCCGCAGCAACGTGTCCCAGATTTATACAAAGCACTGCCTTCGGCCAGGTTGGTAACCTTCTATAATTCGGTAGATGACCGTTTTTACTTACGCGAGTGCCCCCACGTGGACGGATGCGAGCATGTTTTGTCGTCTTCCCGATGAATGCAATCGAAATGCCGTTGACATATCGATTCATACCCACCAGCTCTACAAACTTGAGAAGTTGGTGTCCTCAGATCGCCGCCACTGCCACACAAAAGCTGCCTGGTTTTAGCCGTAGCGCTCAACATACCACTGACTCGCTGCTTGCGAGCGTAACTCTCACGAAACAACAACAATTTCATACCGTGTGCAAGGTCAGTTTAGTTTTGGCACAATATATAATATTAACCAAGAACTATCCAACAAATGAGCGGAATTTGAAAGCTAAGTTTACAGTGTGCGCTCTAAGTTTTGTGCTTTTTTCGCTGTCGTCAAGACTCGGTGCGAAAACAACTTAAAATTGCCGGCATTTTGTAGTTTTGTTAAGGTGTACCGCTGACCCGTAAAATACTGTATCGCGTCCCAAAACGTATTTCCGCGGTGCCGAAAAAACCATATTTGGAAGTACTTTCCAGATTTGGCTTGTGGCGCGATTTTCTGAATGATAATATACAAGCAACAATTTCTGCATTCAGATTGATTTAAAACATGTCAATTAATCCCAAATCAGTGAAATTTCACCAGTGCCACGCTAAAACACATTCGATTTGTTTTGTTTATCATAATATCAAAGATAACGAAAGAAATCTTTGTCAAGATTTGTTGACAATTGAAAACACCGACTCGGACTTGAAAGTGCACGCGCTGCATTATGCAAATGAGCTAGTTGCACGCGTCAGACTTTCCTTTCAAAACCTTTGGCAAAATCGCTATACAGAAACAATACGAAAAAATGTTTGGGAGAAGAGTAATGATGCGTACTCGTTGTCGATAAGAGTACAGACCACGATAAACCATATTTCGATTTTTACGTTTTTATGTTTTTTACGACAATATCAATGTGAAAGAAAATGTTTTCTTTCAGAGCGCGAGCTGAAAAAAAGCATTGCGCGACACATTGACGCGAGCGGCGTAGTTGGGACCTAGTAATTTTTGGTTGGTTCATTCTGAGCATGCGCATGCAAGTTATCCTGGACTCTTCTTTCGCCCGCCCGGGTTCAGCCCCTATATGGGGCGGGAAGAAAGGAGAGTTCAGGGACTGGACTAGGGTTAAGTTTGTTGTGGTTCTCGCCTTGCTCCAAGCCCATGTACGCATTGTCGCCATTAAACCGGAACTAGCTTGTAACAGGGTCTAATGTGGAGAGTCTTCAAATGCAGATAACATTAATTTTTTTTGATGATATTTTCCCTGACTCGTCCCCAGTATGGCCTACTGAGCAGTGTGACTTTTGATTTGCAATATGGCTCAACTTTGTTCTCTTAGGTTTCAACTGTTTGGCAATCCAAGGCATCAATGTGTCGTATGGAAAAGTTTCGGGACCTCCTGATCCCATTGATCTCGACACCCTCTAAAAGGGTCCTATTCCGTCTGCACGACCTTCCTTATTTCACCACGTTGCCAAAGACGAGGATCTCAGGTGGCGAAGTTCCGAAGTGTTTGACTGGATCAAAGAGGGAAAAGTAAAGTTTGGTGAATTTACTGTGCTACCTCTGTCGGAAGGAAAGAAAGCTCAAGAGTTACTGGAGAGCGGAAAGTCTACGGGAAAAAATTTTGATTAAACCATAAAACTGGAGAGATATTCGCAGGTTTTGTCTAACACCAAGAACAAATGAACGTAGTTTTTTTCCTAGGTATTAGAAAACTAAAAGAAAGTTCAGTTCAGGTTTTTTTTAGCTTTTTAGTTTTGACCTCAACATTTTAAGTTTGCGTTTGCTGAAATGCAAGAAAATGACTTAACTCGCAACATTCTCTTCTCCAAAGCCCACGTTTCTTTTGGTCACGTGGTCAGGGCAAAAATGAGCTAACAGCATTTTAAAACGAGTAGCACTGGGGACAAGAATGGGGTAAATTAAGCAATCGTTTTGCGGTTTACGCATGTTCGTACTTCGAGCTTTGATTGGTTTACTGCGTCATTTACGTTAGTCGTTATTGGCCCTGTACTGTGAGATCAGCTTGTAGCAAAACGCCGGTGGCAAGAGTCCAGAACATGAGATGTAATCCTTCGAAGATATCGATTACCGCTGTGGTGTTCTAATCATTCAGCTGAAGCTTTTTTTCTCTCTTTATATACATATAGGTACATGCTAGGAGGTTAAACTTCGACAGTGGTTGTACGAAGGTTTACTGTAGATACATTAACATTATTAATTATGTGTACAGAGACTGTTATCACGCTGTTTATTAAACAACGATTTAAATTCATTTGCATTAAATATTTTTCTTTAAGAATGTGATATTTAAAGTGCTTCGTATTTTGTGTTCCAGACGCTGACAAGCGTATGTTTCTTTAGGTGTTTGGGCTCCAAATGGAAAACAAAATGCAATTAAATGGACGGTTTCTCTCAGACAAAAACGTCGATTGCAAAAGTACAAACAAGAGACAGCAATTGTTCTTGTTTGACCTTGTTTGACCTTGTTTGATCCCTTCTTGATATTGAGTTTCATTTTAGCTAAACAAGAATACAACACCCACTGTTTAATAACGCTGTTTTAAATAACCTCGCTTATACCCGGAATTTTCTTTCACGATCGTGGTTACCCTTTCGTTAAACTTCCTTTCTTAGTTAGAAATATAGGAACACTTACTAGAAGTTACACAAAATAAACTTTGCCAGAAACTGGAAGTCAAACACTGCATGCTGGAACGCGGAAATGACCACGCTTGTTGGAGTGCAAAACAAAGAAAACAACAAGACAATCTAAACGTGCTGAAACTCCCAGTTCTTTCGAGCGCTCAATTTGATTGGTCAATTTAGGCGTCTGTCTGAACTGTACGGATTCTATAACCTCGTGTTCTCAGAGTCTTAATCATGGCAATTTCAGATAAAATTTAAAAACACATTAATTGTGTACGTACGATTTCGAATTAAATGACCGTATTGCTTTCGACGTGAGTCAGTTATTTGAAGTCGTTCCGCGTGAGAAGACAAGATTCGTTTCACGAACCGGTCAGACCAAACAGAGAGACATAACTAATTACCAAAATAGCTCACCTTCTTGTCCGTACTGTAATGTACGGATCCCTGGAGAAAAAAAATAGGATCGCAACTTAGGGACTGGTCAAAAAGTATTGGGGGGGGGGGGGGGTGGGCCGGAGCAGAGAGGGGGTGGGTCATCAGTTTTTGAACCCTTGGTGGGGTGGGTCGTTCAATTTTCAGCTCCCCCTTAGGGGTGGGTCATCCTGTTTTTTTTTGCGGGGGGAGTGGGGGAATTGGCACACATTTGACACGGATCGACAGCAAAGGCGTTCTCCTTTCAAACAATTAAAGCAAGTGACACACTCAAACACCAATCCACGGTCTGGCATGCGCACAGCCATATCACCCAGGCAGTGGCACCCATGGACAGCTGTTTCTGCCTTGTTAGGCCTCATCAGTATGGCATAGCCGACAGGCAGAAATAGGACTAAGAGCCCTATGTAGTCTGCCCTTTACTGCCAAGACGGGTGCAAAGCACCCCTTTATTAAAGCCCCAGCTCCACACTATGCGTAAGGCACTTGGCAGACCGTGGGTTGGTGTTCAAGTATGTCACTTGCTTTTATTGTTTGTTACAAGGACACTTGGCTGGTGTACAATAGAGATGACAATTTATGTATTGTAAAATCTGTACAAAAGCTAACGGATTGAGCAGGGAGTCGCAGGGCAGAAATATTTAAAATACTGCACTCGGTTGACATACTGGTATTCAGGAACACCAAATGGCCAACTTGTGTCTACATCATTAAAAATATGACGCAAACAGTGGTGATATATTTTTAATTAAGCTACGAAGGCCGAAGAAATGCTATGATATTGTGTATACATACTACTTGTCCCCAAGGGTACGGAACACATTCACAAAGATCTGGGAGTTGTCTGGCTATATTACTCCCAGGACTCACTACAGTCGTTTTCTAGATGGATCACTGCTCTACGTGCCTTGAGGCCTAGTGTGAAAAGTAAAAGGTCAAGTTTTCTTTAGTAGAGTTTACAGTCATGACTTAAAGTTGCAAGGGTAATGGAAAACAATATTATTTTTCATTGATTTTGTATTATTATTAAGAAAGAAATCTAAAACGTAAATAATACCACAATTTCATCCACAAAAAGTTATTTTGTCGGATTATGCAACCAAAAATGTCATGTCTTATAGGGGGTGGGTCATGTGATTTTTAACCTTCGTTTAGGGGTGGGTCACTCCGTTTTGTGCCAAATGGAAGGGGTGGGTCATGTGTTTTCTGACCACCACATTTTGAAATGCTCCGGCCCACCCCCCCCCCCCCCCCTGTACTTTTTGACCAGTCCCCTACGGTCTGGACTTCGAACTCGGTTAGTAAGGCTTTAAGAGGTATCTAAACTAGACTATTTATCATCATCATCATCATCTTTATTTAAACACGGTAAAATACATCAGGCATTAATAATTTAATATAAAAACTACAACTTATTACGAAAAACTGCGTATACAGATTAATCTTCAATAATTTAGACAGAAAGGTGCCATAATTCCAAGAAAATAATAGCGATTGTCAAGGAACAAATTGGCTCAGTAAACACTGAAAGACATCTGCTCCGTACAAAGCTATCCATTCACATGGCCAGCAGCTTACAAATTGTGACTGACCAAAAAAAAAAGAGAAAAAAAGAACAGTGGACCGTCAATTTTATTGTATGGTGGCAAGAACAATTTTTCCAACACAAGTCCGCGATATCTAGGATGTAAAATCTGATTTCTAAAACTTTGCATTTCTGTGGTTTAACAATTTTCATGAATTAAAAGAAGTTCGTGATTGCCTGTTGGTTCAGTGATTTAACTTCCCACGTTAGCTGGAAATCAAGGAACAGAAAAATAACACTTTTTCCGGAAAGCTAGGAATCAATATATTAAATGAATCATGTTGAAAGAAGAAACGATAAACACTTTATAATCTTGTCACGTCTTAATTGTACGAAATGAAAACAAATCAAGACTTGAGCTAAGCTTTATAATTTGCGGAAAATTTATTATTTCCTCTTCCCGTCACGGTCTTGGCGCGCTGGAACTAGTTGTCGAAAAATACATGATTTGGCAATGGAAAGGTCGCAAAAAAGATGTTCAAGTTTGAATTAATAAGATCTTAATACAAGGCTTGAAAAAGTGATAAAAATCGCATATTCTTCTCAATTTCCACTGAAAATACGTTTGAGTATAATTTAGCATATCTGTAATTCATAAGGCCTGAGTAATCATTGTTTGTCATCAATGCTCTTCATGCCCTTGTGCGGCAAGCTTTGTTCATGAGGTCATTTGATTTGTTGGCGAATATATAGTCACTGGGTATGATTATTAAGCTGTAAGTTTGAAGTTCACCTAGTGTATCCCTCAACTGCATGTGGCATCATGATATGTTGTTCAGGCTTTTCTTTAGAGAAGGAACTCAAAGTGTTTCAGCTTTTCAGGGACATCCGGAAAATCATTGCACAGGGAATTAAATTACTTCCCTGGCTACTGACGTCAACTAAGAATACCAGGAAATGAGGAATGAAATGCTTGTCACGTAAGGGGACGGGTGGGGAGGAATATACCAAATCACAAATCACACACCCCTCCTCAAAAGTCAAAATTTTCGGATGAAAGAAATATAATTTTTGCACTCGCTAAAGGTTTTGAAATGTTGGTCTGATGTTATCTTCGTTTGTAGAAAAAGCCGAAAAAAGATAGTGAAACTGGCGCTATCGTGGTTTAAGATAGTATCGTGGCTTATGTTGTGGAAAATTGTTATCTTTAATAATGACGCATTCTAAAAAGCATAATAAACCACACGAATAGATTTGTTTTGCAAAACAGTGAATCATATTCTCAGCTAATGTATAACGTGGGACAAAAAAATGTATCAATTATCAATGCAAAATGAAAGAAAATTTTCTCAGTGGTTTGCAGAAGAGGAGTGGAAATCTTCGGAAATAGAAATAGTTTTCACTGATTTTCAGCCAAAAGAATGAGACGTTTTTTTACAAGGAAGTAGATCGGATGATGCGGAGTTTTTCAGGCAAACCTTTCTCGGAAGACCCCAGAACCGGAAAAATCATTTTCGCGCCAAAGCTGCGGCTTCCAACTCAGCTGAAACACTAACGTGCCTACCAGCCAATCAGAAGTGGTCTTTCTTAAACTAACCAATCAAATTACAGAAACACGAACAAACCGCCAGGAAAACATTCTCCCCACTTATATCGAAGTGTCCATTGAACTGGTAGGAGCGAAGCGAGAATGTCTGCAGACAACAAGACCGTGGTTTTAGCCTACAGTGGGGGGCTTGATACATCTTGTATCTTGCTTTGGCTCCAAGAACAAGGATACGATGTTATTGCGTTTATGGTGAGTTGAGTAGCGTGATAAGTTTTCGTGACTAAGGTGACAATTTTCAAACGCCTCGTCAAAGCGTCTTTGATTGTTTTTCGTCTTTGATGGTATGTTCCCCCTGAAATGTACAAAATGCAGAAATCTATATTTCATAAACTTGTTCATTTGGCGTTGATGACTCATCGGTATCGAACTGAGGCAGCTGTTTAGCCGCGGGAAGTTTTCGCCGCTCACAAATCAGGTAAAAACACAAGATAAACACGAAGACCCCTTCGGGATACACGTGTAAGTATTCGATTTAATTATAAGTTACATTAATTTCCTTTTTCAGGCAGATGTGGGACAAGATGAAGATATCGAGGAAGCAAGACAAAAAGCGATAAAATTGGGCGCAAAAAAGGTTAGACGTCTTGTGATAAATTGCCACGTAATAATAGTGTAGATAAGCTTATGAAATATAACAACAAAGTTTTAAGAAAAAATACCTGAAGCTAATTATAAAGAAAAGTTTGAGATCTCTAGAAATTACCAAAGAATTCGAATGAGGGCTGATTGTGTAAAGTATAAAGATTTTCATTCGAACCTTGTGGCTAAAATCAAGGACATTTCAACTGATTATACTTATAAGCATTTCAGCTTCACAACCCAGCCATCATTTAAATTTGCATGGGATTGGGATGGCTGTCTGGTGATAATGAAGATTAACAAAGATTTATTTATCGTATTTGCCAGGTACTACACGTGAGTGCATATACCACACCAGTTTCATCTTGTGTAAACATTGAAACCATAGTTCTCTTCAGATTAGTTTTATTATAAGTAATACTTATGTCTTATTTGTAAATATTGACCTTTCAGCCTCCAATATGTTAAAATCCCCATGAGAAAATAATGCAAAATAATTAGCAATTATTGAATGAGGCTGAGTATTCTGCAGATCAAGGAGCCCCTAACCCTAGCCCTCCGAGATCTGCAGAATTCTTCATTAATTCCTACAAAAGCCGAATTCAATAATTGCTTTATTATATATTCAAAATATTTTCAAAGTCTTAAAGGAGAAAATGAGCCGTTTGTTTTTCTGCTCACCAAAAATAACACATCCTTGTCCCAAGGTTTTCTCGGTCAGTGGTTCAATAATCTGCAGCGGGCTGCACTTTTGATGTCATTGGTTCAATAAGCTGCAGTGTGTCGTGCTGCACTTTCAACGTCATTGGTTCAATATGACAAAGTTCTTTCCAAATTTTATTGAACAGCAGCTGGTTATGGTGAATTACATGTACATATGCATGTGGTTTTAACCAAATTGTTATCAGAGATGGAGAAATGTTTAGAATGAATAATAATATACAATATTTAATCATGGCAAAAATGAAAAAAGTGGTTGTAAGTGAAGCTTAAATTTGTACAATTAGTGCAGTTTATGCAAAATTGCTTTTTGCTGTGGGTGCCTGCATTGGACTAGCTTACCAAGAGGAAGGGGGAGGAAATCTCGATCTTGCTACAAATTATGAATATGTAGCAATTTGTATGTCTGGTGTTAATTTAGAAATATTAATAATTGATACAATTTATGTTTTATTTATGTTGTACTTAAACCTTCCTCTGCCTTTAAATGCTCTTTAAGGTGTGCGTCATGTTATGTTTGTTTCTTTTTATATTACAGGTGTTTATTGAGGATTTAAAGGAAGAGTTTGTCAAGGATTTTATCTTCCCAGCTGTGCAAGCAAATGCAATTTATGAAGATCGTTATTTATTGGGAACATGTGAGAAGTACATTATTAAAATTTTTTCATGTTATTAAGAAGTAATAGAAATAACGATAACATACACGGTAAAGTTCTCATCCCCATGTTTAAAGAGTTTTATTTATGTAGTTAAAAAATATTCTTATTTTTTTTAGCCATTGCTAGGCCTTGTATAGCTCGCCGTCAGATCCAGATTGCTCTGCAAGAAGGTGCAGGATATGTATCCCATGGTGCCACTGGAAAGGTAAAAGAAAGCTGTGTGATTACCTAGTTTTACTATACATTTATACACGAATACTGCCCCAAGTAAGAGAGTTTGGACAAAGTACAAACTCCTTTTAAATATCACACCACCACTAATCAGTGTCACGAACAGTGATTTCGGACCAGAAACACTAATTTTGCCCTCTTTGAACCTATCGTGGTCGTTGTCGTGAGAATTTCAAGTGTAATGTCAAAATGTCTGATGGTGATGCGTTACAGGAGACTAATGCCCAAGAATTAGTCAATCAGAGCACACATTGTTTCAGCTGCAAGCAGTCATTAGCCATGTAAAAAGAATATGCAATGCTCTGGCCATTTCCTAATAATGAACAATGTGAATTTTCCCAACAGGGTAATGATCAAGTGCGTTTTGAGATGACTTACTATGCCCTGTACCCAGGTGTACAGGTGGGTGAAAATATTGAGTGCATCTGTCATTAAGCAATTGCCTTGTGCAGTTGCTGCTCACAGCCTATAAAGTTAAACTAACTATTTTTACAGAAGCCTAATAGTTCTGACTAGTAATATCGTGATAACATGATCATCAGGGTAATTGTATGGTTTCACTTCAGGCAGTCAAGTTTTATAATTTTCTTTGACTTGAATTGTGTTTTATCATTAAGTTCACACATACATGTGTACCATTTATCATATACATGAGATTTTTCTAGTTGTATAGCATGACTGGTTACTTTAAATTTTTTTTTTAAAAAGGGGAAAAATGCCGACATGTTCAAGTCCTGGACTCTTTATAGTCTTGTGAGACTATTATTAACAAGAACACAGTAATTTGAGTAGTGAAGATAAAAAAATCAACAGTTAGGACTTGAAAATTAAAAGTTAACCTCTCTGCTGCCTCAGAACTGGATATACAGTAGTATGGAAAGTAGGGGCGTGAATGGATTAATTTTTACCACTCAAGTTCCCTTTAATTAATAAAGTTTGTAAGACACAAAATAATGGTGATTAACTGTAGTTGAATGAATCATTCAGACATTCAATTAATTTTTTTTTAATTTTCCATTTTAAGGTTATCACACCATGGAGACTACCAGAATTTTACAACAGATTCAAGGGGAGAGCAGACTTGTTTGAATATGCTGCAGTGAGTTTATTCACCTAGCAAGTGCTAGTAATGAGCTTTTTCCTTGTTGCTACAGCTGTATGGCTATTAATTTGAATGTTTTACTTAATGCAATCACTTCTGTGCCACCCATAACTGGCCATGACAAGTGACCTTGGCCTTTGTTCCATCATCTTCGACCAAAAGGAATGATTTGCCAGTAATCAGATACCCATGTTATTGCGCAAAGAACTCTGGGATCGCCAGTAGTCGTTAGAAGGAAATGTGTCGCGAAAAGCTGTTTCCATGTCTAAAAAAAGGATTTTGGAGAGAGACCAACACTTTTTCACCATTGATAGTTTTATCGCAAATGGACTTGGGGAATGTTGATGTGCGGAAAAAATTTAAGTTTTTGTTTGAATGACAGTGAAATATGTGATAAAACCAACCAATAAACCTCATTGCTTGCATAAGGTTTATTGCAAAATTTACATCATGTAATGGTTTAGTTCATTGAAACTTGCACCTTTTTCTACACCTGGGAGACACTTAAGGAGTAATGGCTCCAGGGATATTATAATCATTTATTATGATTGTTTTTCAACAGCAAAAGGGCATACCACTTCCAGTTACTCCAAAGAAACCCTGGAGCATGGATGCTAACTTGATGCACATCAGGTGCGATAATGTGACCACAGTTTTCAGTCATGATGGTCCTGGAGGATCATCTGACTGTACTAAAGGCATCTGTCATCAAGTGTCGAATGATAAGCTCGATCGATATTCTTGATCTACAGTGTATACCCTTGATCGACACTTCACATCTCAATCCATAGTCGGCCGAAAGTCGAGAAATTTTCAATTGATTGATATGAGTTGGCCAACTATTGAGTAACTGTTGATCAAGTGTTGATTGAGTGTCAACCACATATTGATCGGGCCAATCAAGGGTACGGATTAACAATTGACCATGGATGCCTTTACATGTAGTACAAACGGTATGCACACATTATGTTATGTATGTAAGGGGACGGAGAGAGAAGGGTGGGGTGTGAGTGGGGCTAAATCCCATTTCCCAGCTTATCTTTGTCCATGAAATCCCAGTGCTATTCCCATTTCTTTATTCCCAGTTTCAGTGATCCAAATAATAAGCTGCAACTTACACTGTGTAAGCTCCCCTCTACCCATGGTTATTACGGCTCATCTACAGTGTACCAGCTGTAAAACAAAATTGTTTTATCATGAAGTCCTGCTTAAAGCTTATTACCAGGAAATGAAATACCTTTTTCAATCAATGTACATTTGAAGCAGATAATAGTTTCTTTCAAAACAGTTTTTATTCTGCTTAAAAGCCCCGCGGATAGGAGCCCTCCATTCAAAAGCCCTTCAAAACACCCTGATAAAGTCACGCAAACACAGGGCTTAAATACGACTTTCGTCAGTTTATGGTAGCTTTCCTTGTCTGCTGATGGCAGTTAGTGAATGTACCTTGATGACTGACAGGACAAAAAATGTAGTTACCTGAGTGTTTCTGTTGAATAGCTTATCAGAATAATTGTCCATCCTGTTTTCATACAGTAGTGCCTAGTATTAAATTAGATACAAACAGATACTCTTTAAAGTTATAAAATATATAGAAAACTTATGACTGATTATAATTCTTATTAATGACTTATAGTTATGAAGGTGGCATTCTGGAAAATCCAAAGGTCAGTATGATTTTGAATTCAGAGTAATATATCATTAATTACTGTGAACTTTTTTTAGAAATAGAACAAATTGACATCCGTTTTTCATGTGTCTATCCTGTTATTGATCATGAATTTTGTCCTTACATTGTCAAAGTAGCTGTGGATCCATGAGGCATTATCATAGCTGAGTAGATCCATAGAAAACTTTGACATTGTTATGAGGAAATTCATTGTCAATAACAGGTCAGATGCATTAAAAACTGACGTCCATTTGTTTTTTACGATAACAAATTAATTGCCAAATTGTCTGCTCTCGCTCGTTGACCCATTGTTTAAATTATAAATTCATGTCTCTGTCTGCTTATAGACAATGAAAATTAGCTGATAAATGCTCAATATTATCTGCAGTTATCATAAGAATGCCTGTTAAATTTGTTTTTGAGTATTATAGATCTTTTTTTAC
Source organism: Platygyra sinensis (assembly GCA_019787425.1). Lineage (NCBI taxonomy): Eukaryota > Metazoa > Cnidaria > Anthozoa > Scleractinia > Merulinidae > Platygyra > Platygyra sinensis. The sequence continues at coordinate 80,357 of JAHPZR010056107.1, read as the reverse complement.
TTGCTTGACCAAGGGATATGGGGGTTTGAAATAAAAATTTTGTAGCACTTGACTTTATGGGGTGAAATGTCAGACTTGGTAAGCACTATCTGGGGGTTTGACAAAAAGCATATATCTCATGGGCCTTATTTCTGTTGTTGATTAAAATAGGTTCATCTACAGATTCAAAGTTATACACACAAACTATAATATCCCTAAAAAAACAGGGTTTATGGTGATTTTATGGATTACTTACTGGGATGTTGAAATGCCACTCTTCCTTAGTTTCAATTGCCTTTAAAACAAGCAGCAATTTATATTTTTTACTTCAAAGTATTACTTTTTTACCAAGTACCCACCTTTGTTGGGAAATTATATGTGACAAAATTTCAGTTTTATTTCCCACTTTTCTTACATGCTCTTTAAATAATTATTGTATATTTCCTTGCTCCTGTTCAATGACAGACCATGGCTCCAGATGATCTGTGCTTGATGACAACTGATCCCAAATCTGCTCCTGATGAGGTGAGCTTGTGCTAATTTTCATCATGTAGATCTTCAAGTAATCATATCATAGGAGTAGCAGTTATTTTGTGTCTGAATTCAGAAATAATATAGCTTGATGATCTTAGCACCCCATATATTCATAATAAATTATGTGTAAGGTAGGTAAGGTAAAGTCTGCGTACGAGCCAAGTGGCTCATCAGGCCAGAGCTTATCCCGGTTTCCTTAGCATGAAGCGACTGAGAGTATTTCTACTCCCCCCTGGATGGGATGCTAGTCCATTGCAGGGTTACCCCCCCAGCATTAAATTTGCTGGTACCCATTTATACACCTGGGTGGAGAGAGGCACTGTGAGAGTAAAGTGTCTTGCCCAAGAACACAACACAATGTCCCCGGCCAGGACTCAAACCTGGACCGCTCGATCCGGAGACGAGCACACTACCATGAGGCCACCGTGCGTGTACCTGACATTAAATTGATGATGTTGATGATGTTTTAAGTGCTAATTTTCAAAGAAACCTTCCAGTTCTGCTACACAAGAGTAACATGTCCAGGGTCATTTTTTTGTTCCAGTTTTAACAAGAATCTGAGCATACAAGCAAGTGCAAAAATTTTTTGAGCATGAGCAGGCGAGTATCTCATCTAATGTGCAATTCGAGGAAACATCAAATTTTTTGAGCACTTCTAAATTGAATAAGACCATTCGATACCCCTTATTATAAAGGGAAAAAGTTGTGAAAAAGAATTACTGTACAAACAATCAAACAGTTAAGGAATTTATAATTTGACACTAAAACGTCACTATTACTAACAATTATTTATTACCTATTTTGACTTTTCTTTTCTCTTTTTTTTCTTAGCCAGAGCAACTTGAGCTTGAATTTAAGAAAGGTAACAACTAAGCTAATTGAGCTAACAATGTTCTCCTCTTTGCTTTATATTAATTGGTAAGAGTAGTTTTTGTTTGACATGTTTGACTATGGCATGTAAGAGTAATGAATGGTTTATGTTCTGCTTTGGTTGTGCATGTCCAAAGAGTTTTTCAATGAAGTCAAAGCAGTCTTACTCAGTCTTCAACCAAAAAAAGATGATTTTAGAGAGTACTGTAGTTTATTGGGTGGCACATATTTTGATTCCCTTCCCTTACTTGTTTAACTAAGTATGTCCCTTTTCCTGCCTGGGTTAAACCTGTTCCCCTGCATAGAGAATGGAATGGAATTAGTTCAAGGACAGGACCAGCATATAAAACCGAGTGAGAGATAGCTCGAGGAGAGACTGAAGGAAATCCTCGTCTAGCAAGTATCAAGAAACTATTTAATCCTCATTCAGAGAGTTCTGATAAAAACTCTTTTCTATTAAAATCGAAACAGTCATGCAGCTTAGTGGTTGGTTAGGCAAGTTTCAGCTTTAATGAAATGGATGATGTTTACACACACAACTCTGAAATATCACAACTTGTTGGCTTCTGTAACCGCATGCCTGTCATGGATTTGCTTCAGAAGGATTCTCGACTTTGTTGAATCAGTTTTTAATTTTTACTGTTTAAATTTATTTATCAATCTTCATGTTTGTCTCCCTTAGGTGTCCCGATCAGAGTGCAGAATCTCAAAGATGGCACTGTCCATGACAAGCCTCTAGATATTTACCTCTATCTGAACAAAATGGGGTCAGTAGAGCAAAGCGTGGTATATAAAAAATAGTAGTTTGAAAAGAACTTTGATGAGTTATCAAGATGATCTTATGCATGCAAGTTCTGTCAAGTGTTCTAATTATTTGGACGTCAATTACCCACTGGAACAAAAGTTTCTTTTCAAGCCATATTTTTGTCAATCTTCATGTATTACTTTTACTTTAATAGATAGCAAAGACGATCCAGTTTCTTATTACAAGAGAAAGATAATAATTATTACTATAACAAATGTGACTATACAAACTGAATTAGTGATGTGAAACTGTAGTTGCTAACACTTGACTTTTTGTATTTCGTTAGTGGTCGCCATGGTGTCGGAAGAATTGATATTGTTGAGAACAGATTTGTTGGAATGAAATCCAGAGGTGCGTGCTTTTGCGTTCTGCTTCAATCGTTTTTATGACAGGGAAAAATGCTCGTAAATCTTGTGACATCATTTGCACCCTTTACCTCCCAAGGCTCATTACACTTATCGGTGTTAGGCTGGAAGTTAAGGTTCTTTTACTCAGGGTAATGTTTTATTTTTTTTTAACATACATAGGAGAGGAAGCGCGATTCGCCTCTCGCGTTCTTTCTTCGCGCGCGCCCCTCTTGATAGAGCACTTTAATTCGCTCACGCCAGCTTGGCAGGCTAATTTTCTCACATCCTTTTCATATCTTTTTTTTTTTTTGTAAGGAATCTA
>JAHPZR010056107.1:52500-70000 GCA_019787425.1 Platygyra sinensis | reverse complement strand
TGCTTAGATGAACTAAAATGCGACAGCAGGACTTCCCTAGCCATAAATATATACAGTTGGCCTTCTTTTACTAAAATATAGTGATATTTTTTGTATCGTGTCTTTCCTGATGAAACCACGGGTAAATTACCAGAGGACGTCTTCGCCATTTTTAATTCACGTCAAACCCGGCCTAATCTATTGTGGCAAAAATGCATGTGGTAGTGTCTCAAAATTTCCAGCAATACTACCACGAGGGCTTATAAGGTGGGTCTTCAAATTTATTTATGTTTCATTTTTCATGTTTCTGTTTTTCTGGTTTTTCTGGTATCATTTTTCTGGTATCTTATAATGGTTTAATATACCAACCAACCAAACTTTGGTAAAATTGTAAACGGCGCCATATTGAACTGAACAAAATCACCATTGCAGTGACACAAACAAAGCATTGTTTCAGTCGCAGCCGCACTTAGCTTGTTACCTTTGCTTTGACTTTAATAGTTTCTTACCTTAGAAATCTTTCATAGGCCCATATTATGCCGCTTGGAGCCGATACAATCGAAAAACTGTCCTCTGCAAGTTAGTGTAGAGGGCGCCGACTGGCGTACTCACTGAGCCGGTGATCATAGGCGTACGAGCCGGGGGGGGCGGGGGGGGGGGGCTGCAGCCCCCCCAGTCGCAGAAAATTTTGAGATTTTTCGGGCAAAACGCTGATGATTCGGGCAAAAGTACTCGAGAGAAAGCATTCTAAAAGGTACTCAAGGCCTGGCTTGTAGGTTACTTTCACTAGCGTTTGTCTTGTCAAATCGGAGTTAAGGTCAAATGATCTAAGGATCCACAATTGCAGGTATTCTGTTTTGGAAAAGCCATATGCCAATTAAATGTGTACCGTGGGAATCCATGATGTTATTTCCATTAGTGACAAAAGGATGAAAGCAAGGGACGACCAAGATGGGCTCCTGCCAAGATTTATGTCTTTGTGGTGGCTCTGAAAAGAGCCCTTTTGAATGGCTCCGCAAAGTGCCGGTTTAAAATTTTCCTGAACTTCTCGCACGAGGAACAATTAACTGTTTCTTTTATAAGTTTCTGATTTTACCAGGCTGTCGAATGAAGTCATAGGCTAGGAGTATGCAATGTTTCAAAATAACTACAGTGGAATCCTGATTTCTCTAACCCTCATTTTTTCGATCCTCCCGATAACTCGAACCAATAGTCGTTTCCCTCTCCTCAGTCAAACGTCATAATTTCACGAACTGTCCGATTTTTAAAAGCAATTTTCATCAGTTCCCTTGGATGTTCCAAAAAATCGGAATTCGGCTGTGTTTCCGTAATGATAACAGTTTCATTAGACGTAAGAATTGAGAACGTTTTTGTTTTTACTGCGATTTGAGTACGTATACACGACTGACATTTTCGGGCATTTTGTAATTTTTCGGGCAATAAGGTCACCGCCCCCCCAAGTCCGAGGGTGCCCGTACGCCTATGCCGGTGATGAGTAAATTTTAAAAGTTACTTGTTGTCGTCTATAGCGTGTCGCAACCCAGTTACGTTTAGTCTACTTTGATCCTAATTTTGGCTTTTTGACGTCCCACGCATAAAAGATCTCGTACAACACGGCAGGCAACGCTAGCGATTTGCACTGGTTCTTGTTTGCGTGTCGACTGCGTGACATGTGATAATCTGTCACGTAACGAGATCAACTAACAATACATTCCGCCTCACAAATTAAATCTAAACAAATACATTGCCATCATGAACAAAAAAAGATACAACAAAAAAACAGACATGTAAAAAAATTAAAACCGTACAGTGAAATCTTTATGGAGCGAAAATAACGATTTTTAAATCGTTATTGTAAAATTTTCCCACGGAAAATAAACGTAACCAGTTAACGAAAGTAAACAGAAAGCAAAAGCGTAATAATCGTCGGTGAAAGGAATAAAGATAACGGTTGCTTTAACTGCAGTGGAAAAAGAATGTCTTGTTCTTTCCTTGATATTGCTGGTGGCGTTTGCGGTGCAGAGGAACGTGCAAGGCGCCCGTCCACTCAAACAGTATCGCTGTCATCGTGCAGCAAGGATATCAGAAGCCACAAGCGATTTTTACAGTTTTCAGGTGTTGAGACAGAAATAGAACTTATCTTAGCAAGAAGCGGGATTTTTGTGAAGCCCGTCAATTTTTCGGAAATGACTGTTTGCCCGCTACATCGATCAAGCCTTGGAATCGGATGGAGAAGAGCTAGTAGATTATGTTCTGTGCCTCGGGATGTCTGCGGTCACAGCAAGAAATCTAAAGAACTACCAGTAGCAGAAAGGGGAATTACTTTGCAGCAATCAATACACATTTTTGAACTTACGAAAAACCTCATACCCGTCGGATCAGGTATGCCAAGCGATTACAAATTTTAATCTCACTTTATGCAAAAATAAACATCCGTATAGCTTCTCATTTCATCAGGATACTAGGCGGGAAATCACAGACTTCAAATCACTTCACTGCCTCGTAAAATAACGCCAAGTTTAACAGCAAAATTATTTTCATGCCTCACGAGTTTTTAGGATTTTGCAAACATTTTTACTTCGGAATCTTGTTCAGACACCTCGTTCAACTAATTAATGGCGTGGGGAACGCTCGAATTGAAATATTCACAGATATTAGAATTCTTTCCAACAATGCTCGAAAAAAAGGAAAGGAACGTGAAAGACTGACTTGCTGTCAAGGTAACATACAGAATGCGTAATCAATTTGGGGTTTGTGTGGCTTTTAGTGCCAGGGCTACTTTTGTTCTTTTTGCCACATTCAGAGATATTTGTTCAAGGGGGATGTGTAAGGTAGAAAATAATAAATTAATTTTCTCCAAATATAAAGGTATTTGTGTGCGATGTCGACAATCCCTGGCAAAAATAAAAAATCAGTTACAATCGCAGGACTTGGGTGCCACAGGAGGTGTGGAAAACATCACAGAAGGTCTAAGTGGTCTAAGCTTGGTGAGTTGTTTCAAAGTGTTTATCAGTGAAACATTTTCATCCAATATAGTCAATGAAAGTGAAAAACCTTAGCGCGTTCTCTGAATTATCACTTCTCCGCCCTTTTCAGGGGTTCAACCCACGCGGGAGAAGGGCGTGTCCAGGATAACTTGCATGCGCATGCTCTAAACGTCGCCCTCACCGGCCGTCAACAACTGGGCAAAACCATACATGGCACAAGAATTGGAAGTCGTGCCCTGCCCAGATAGCAAATCACATCCCAGAGTATAGGCAAATAATAAATCTTTTAAATTAATATATGGCTTCTCAACATTTTTTCTCGCAAATTGAAAACAATACTGAGTAAACAGGACAAAGATATTAGGATAGGTTGCCAGTCAATAAAATTAATTATCGACAGTTAATTTCCGGCTCGCATGTGAGTGCATCCGGTTGATTACATTTTGAAGCCATCCAAAGCAATGTGTTCACTTTTTCATCAGGTTGATGAACAAGCAAGTGACTCTGATATTCCTGCCACTACTTGTCCTGTAACTGCTGCTGATGAATCATTGGCAGAAGGTTCCACATCCAGACGGCAGAGCCTTTTTGTTCCGCCAGAAGATTCGGATGAGAGTGATGAAAGCTCCAGTCTAGACAACGAGTCACAGATGCAGCTAAATCGCTTCTTGCAGCTTCGAGACGTCAGTCCAGTACGTCATAAGTTATCGGTGCCGTGGAATACAGCGCATGAGCGTACTAAACGCAGATACCTACGGAAAGCTCAGCAATGTATATCTGCAATGCTCGATGTCCTGGCACCTGAAAATTCGCAAGAACTGTGGACGGAACTTTGTGATCGTCATGTTGTAAGTAGAGAGAGTCAGGTTGTGGTCGAAGACAGAAGTGAAAAAGAGACGGAGCTTCTTAGTGCATTTGCTGAGAGCTACTTGAACGCGCAACATTGGAGCACCAGACGACAAATACTCTCTTTGATGGCAGATAAGTTATCCCTTAAGGAGATGAGAGAATTCATTCCAACCGTTACTAGCTATCGCTATAACATTGCCCGGCGCCACAGGCTGTTACATGGAAGAGCTGCTCCCCTTCCAAACCAAGAGAAAAAGAGAATGAGGATTGAACCCGTAAAATTAGAACATTTTGTTTCTTTCATAACGAGTCCACACGTAATTCAAGATGTTCCTTTCGGGGAAAAACTTCTGAAATTGTCAACTGGCGAGATCATAAAAACACCCAATGTGATCAGAACAATGATACCAGAGCGTATAGTCCAGCAGTATCAACAGTACTGCTGTGAAACCAACTTTGAGTCTATGAGTAAGAGAACCCTACAGCGAGTTTTGGCCGTGTGTTCTTCATCTGTTCGCAAGTCTCTGCAAGGACTTGATAACTTTTCAGCGCAAGGAGCTGAAGCATTTGATCATTTAGAAAAACTCGTTGACAAGCTTGTTGAATGTGGCAAGACTCAGCAATGGGCGAGGGAAATTAAGCAGCAACTTCGTTTGTCGAAGCAGTACCTAAAGGGCGACTACAAGGTGGGTGAATAATTTATAACTATGCGTTGCCGTTGCCGAAGTAATGTAGTAGAGTTCTTACTATAATACACAGCTACCTCTGTCTTTCTCTCCAAGTCTCTTTTATGCTTAACTCATGAAACAAGAGTTTACAATTCACTGTAATACGCTTACACACATGTATACAACGCTAAGAATCGGTTAAGCAATCGTTTCGAACTATCGTTGCGCATGCGTTGCTTTGCAAATATGCACTGAATCACGCGCTTGTCATTTTACTTTTGTTTTAGGTTCATGCAGTGGAGGCCTCAGAGGTTCCCGATCATTGTCGAATTTATGCGCTAAGTGACCCAAGCAATGCAGAATTTCGGGGCTCCTGCGACCATCTCCACAATGAGTCATGTGTGCAGTGTTATGAGTTAGAAGAAGTCATGCGTACCATAGAAGAGGAGTGTTCAAGGGCGCTCTCTTCAGCAGAACATCAAGCTGACATGCTGCATACCATCAAACAGGCAAGGGATGATATCATTAGCTGGAAAGCCCATCAGCTACGTGCAGTCCACCAAGCCGAGGCGAAGCATTCAGTTTTAGCCAAACTCGACAACCGATCGGTGCTGTTAGTCCAGGACTGGGCAATGAAGTATATGCCCCGAAAATATCGAGAGGCACAGTCAGATTGGTTCGCGAAGCGAGGATTGCCATGGCACATTAGCGTTGCCATCAGACGGTCAGAGGATTCTGAGCACTTTGAATCGCAGACACTTGTTCACGTATTTCAAAGCTGCGCCCAAGACAGTGTGACTGTGGCTTCGATAATGCTTGACTGCCTCACTACCCTGAAAAAGGAAATTCCAGACCTGGAAATTGCTTATTACAAACAAGATAACGCTGGCTGTTATCACAGCGGAAATTCAATCATCTCAGCTAAGCTGGCCGGTGATGCCGTAGGAGTGGCTGTTGTAAGAAACGACTTTTCGGACCCTCAAGGTGGAAAGGGGATATGTGATCGCAAAGCAGCAACAATCAAGGGAGACGTTGGAAGGTACGTAAACGAAGGCAATGATGTCATCAACGCTTTACAGCTGAAAACAGCCATTGAATCTGGCCAAGGAACCACAGGAGTGAAAGCAAGCTATGTTGCTGCCAAGCCGTCAAGCATCTTTAATATCAAATGGGATGGCATAAGCTTACTCAACAATTTTGAGTACGATGAAACTGGCGTACGAGTGTGGAGAGCATTCAATGTGGGTTCTGGTAAAGTAGTGCCATGGGAAAAGTTCGAAGGAGTCATGAAACAGCCAGAAAAATTGGAAATCCTAGACCCCCATCGCAGAGTGCAAGTGGCGCACCGGTGTTCAAGATTGTGAGACACCGACAAGGCCTACTCTGGGACCTTAAGTCGCCGTAACTTAAGGCGACTTTGGGCGATTTAAGGCGACTTAAGGCGACTTAAGCAAAATTGACAAAAAAATCATTGCGACTTTAGGCGATTTAAGGCGATTTAAGGCGACTTAAGGCGACTTAAGGCAACTTAAAGCGATTTTATTTGACTCAAGTAATAAAACCTAAAGTTAGCGAAGTCACTCCATAAACTTCAAAAAATTCACAGAATCTCTCACAATAAACCAATATTAGCTAATACATATATTATGATAATTATCTTGCTTACTTTTGTATTGCTATAAGTCACCATAGTCTCAAGTATCCCAATTTCAAACCACAACGGTTATTGTTCAGTTACGTAGTCAAAGCTAGTCAATAACTAGCCAGGGATAAACATGGCGACTGGTATATGTCTAGAATAATTATACCAAAATAAGAACCAACATCTAACAATACTATAAAAAATATCTAAATAGTGACATAACTTTTAACTTTGAGAAAATAGAGATGATTTACAGAAAACTAATAAATATTTCCACAAAATAATTAAAGTTACACAGAGTTCTTTACATGTATTAAGCTTAATTATTTCACAAAGCTTTTTTGCTTTGTTGCTGTTACTTGGTGTAGAAGACACAGTTGGCATACAACAATAGAGAACAAAAGGACAAAAGAACAGGGAAAACAATGAAAATAGGTTAGTGAGGCGGTGTTCTATTATGATGTGTCCTATGTTGACATCTACACCAAGGAGCCCTCGCAAATAATTTTACCAATGTAACAATTTTTATAATCAGTTTTGTGATTATAATTATTATAAAAATTGTTACCTCGGTAAAATTGTCTCCAATATTTTTGGTACTTGTACTGTCGATTTTGGCATGGAAGTTTGGCAAATCACATGCCTTTCCAACAGCATCCATAGTTGCTTGGTCCTTTTCAGGGACTCAACCAATTTGTTTTTCTCCTGCCTCTGTCAGAGAAAACACCCCAATACCATTTTGCGAACCACGTGATAAGGTCCTTCTTTTCCTGTCTTCCCAACCGCTTTTCTGGCTCCAGAAAACTTTGACGTCCCACTTATAGAGAACGGTATTTTGTTGAAAGATCTTTTACTTCCGCTGATCGGATCACCAGGACCTAGTTCCAAGTTTTGAGTTGGTTCAACCCCGCAGTGTTTGACCTACAAAAAATGAAATAAGCTTAAGTTTTATGTTTGGGCTGGTGACAGTATTAAGCTGCATTTATTTAGTCAGCAGAAACTAAATACGAGTATCCGGCTGACTTTGACAAAATAATTATAAAATAGAGCTAATTAAAATACCTTGCAGCTGTCCAGAAATTATTGAGTCACAACGAAATTATACAAACAGATGGTTGCACTGTTGGTTGCACTACGAACACTGCCTTCCGCCATTTTAATTCTCCCAGTAACCTTTGCGCCGCTATCTAGTTTCCATTCTTCGAAGTGAGGAGCGGGACACCTCGCGAGTTTCCCTTCTTTTCGCCCGTACCGCGGAAAATTCGAGCTCTCCCGTCAAGTACTGCCATATTACCTGCTATAGCGAAAAACTTTCTTTACTTTACCTCGAATTGTGTCGCCGGGACGATTTTTCTTTCCACAATACCAGCTGGTAGCCAGTCAATAGAAACAAGGTGGACTGTCTCTGTGGGACTGCAGGCCCGCATGATAATCTACTTCACGAGGGAAAAGCACGTGTGTACTTCAGTCACGGGATAAACTCACGTGATCAAATGTTAGAGCGGCGGACATGCTTGCTGCTGAAAGTTTTTCTCGGAATAGAAGAGGTCCATTCGTCTATGTTGAACATTAAACTAACGAAGATATGTACGGAAAGACTGTAAAGTCTTATGTTAGATAAATATTTATGCCTTTAGTAGGTTCGTTGAGTTCTGTGAGTTGCAAAGTTCGAACATGTACATTTCATTTCGTCGAATACGGTGGTGGAAGCTTGCAGTGCAGGTTTATGCTGGAGAAATGGCCCACTTTTGTCACTCTTTTGCTCTGGGTAAGTAAAGTGTCTAAACTTTAGCTTCAATTCAGTTCAACTGACTTTGGATTACCACATTTGTACTGCTCAATGTAAAAGTGACTGGCAAGAATGTAGCTTTTCTCCAGAATTCCTTTCGATTTTGTTTTTACTTTGATGACCCAGAGCTGTAGGTTTGATCTGATTCAGTAATATCTTTAAGAAGAAATAAATAAATTATTGCAACCAGAGTCATTTGCTTTTTTTGCCGTAAATCATATTCTTATTGATTTCCTGGTGATAACACACTGTGTCAACCTTCTGATCAACTCACAATGAAATACAAGACAAAAATTAAGTAGGAGTATACATTGTCACAGAGAAAATTAATTTCCTAATTCAGTATTGTTTGAAGAATTAATAATACACATGAAAAAATCACTTGATTCTGATTGGCTGAGAGTAGTGTAGTTCAAGTGTAACACCAGTGCAAGAAGTGTAACACGGGTGCAAAATGTGTAACACCAGTGCAAATTACACATCGTAATTCTGGATTTTGATTTGCAGAAAGACAATGAGAATTTTTTTAGGCCAATGATATCATGTAAAGCAATGACATAAATTTTGTACGGAATCTTTGAAAAAAGCTTTCTCGAATGCGAAAAAAATGGCTTCAAGAAACATCTTCCAGCACTTACTCTGCACAAATTTTTTCATGATTGTATTATTAATAAGTAATCAAACGGTTTTTCTCGTTCAATTTGGAATTAATTTGCACTTGTGAGTTTTTCAAAAAGCTGAAATTGCACTCGCCGAAGTGGCTCGTGCAATTTCAGCTTTTTGAAAAACTCACTCGTGTAAATTAATTCCAAATTGAACGAGAAAAACGGTATGATTACCTATACTAATCATGCTATTTAACACAGGTGGTTTGACATTTGCACAACTTTTATAACATGGGATTTCCATGTATGTGGAAGCTATTGCCTACCTCATATCAACTCATGCTCCATTATAGGGTTTCCTCCCCTCAACCATCTCCTAGTTTTACTCCTGGGAGTGGGGGAAGGGCATTGTGAGAGTACAGTATCTTACCCAAGAACACAATAGGTGATCCCTGCTAGGGGACAAAATTGGACTTTCTTAATCATTCGGCTACCATGCCTCCTCTGATCCTTATGATTGGAGCTGAGTTTACCTTAATATCCTCCTTATGGGTACAATTTAAAAGGAGGGAACCCTTTTAACATTGTGTGACCAATATCGACTTAAGGCGACTTTTGGCGACTTAAGGCGACTTTAGGCGACTTTAGGCGACTTAAGGCGACTTAAGGCGACTTAAGGTCCCAGAGTATTTCTCAACTGAAAACGAAAACCAAGATCCAAGCAGTACTGATCAAAATAAGCTAGATGACATGCTTTTCCCGTGTCCAGAAGAAGGATGCGTAAAAGCGTACAGTCGCTTTGCAAACCTCCAGACACACCTAGATACTGGAAAACACCAAATGATGATCGAACAGGAAACTCTCTACGATAGAGCTAAAAGAGAATATTCTTCCAAGCTGACGGAGGGATGCAGTCGAATTCCAAGCGTTCAAGTTACTGTCCAAGCAAAGAATGACGGTTTGCCTTCTCTTCCAATGGGTTGGGCCCTGAAGACAATTAAGAAAAAGGTGCGTTTTACAAAGAGACAGACCGAATTCTTAACTGAGCAATTTCAAAAAGGGGAGCTAAGTGGACAGAAAAGCGATCCACAGGAAGTTTCGAAAGCAATGAGTTTAGCAAGAGACCAAGCGGGGCAACGCCGGTTTCAACCTGATGAAGTCCTTACGTCGCAACAGATTAGTGGCTTTTTTAGTCGTCTTTCAGCAAAGAAGAAATTAGAAGTTACAGCCGCCGGTAAAGAGAAAAAAGCTAGTGAAGTCTCAGAAGTGGCCATGGAGAGTGCCGACGAGGACGAAGTTTCCGCCGAAGCTGAGAGTCATCTTTCTGCTGTGTGTGCAAATGTGATGAAAGATGTGGCTATTCAGCATCCGATTGTATCTTTCGATCTTAACATCTGCGAACTTGTTCAAAAACGTGCACTCACAACTTTAAGGGTGGATAGGCTAAGAGACATGTGCATCGACCTTGAGCTGGATATTTCTGACATTTCACCTCAGAAGAGGAAAAAGCCATACATTGCACGACTCACACAATTAGTCCAGGAGTGTAGCTGCTCTTCCAAGTAACTGATTACTGTATGTTTCACGAATAAGTGATCCGCTGATTATAGGACGCGGTGCGTGTATAATTTACAAGAAGGCGTTGCGTGACAGCAGAGGCTTACATATCGCATTTCATTCACTCGCGCTCGCCACTGCTTGTGGAATCTCCTCCAATTTTAGTTGACGATTTTCAGTATATTGCAGAAGGCACAGAAGGGATTCAAATGCAAACGTAAACTAACGGCTGTGTGGCAAATTTAACCATTTGTAAGTGGGCAGTTCAACTGTTCAACATGTTGTGGGCAGAATTAATTATGGAGAATTATCAGTGGGGCGATTCATTGGTAGGAAAAGTCGAAATTTGTTTCTCTTGTATCAGTATATGAAAATCAAGTGTAGTTATAGACCTTTCAATGTGTTTCTAGTCATTTAAACGGCCAGAGAAGATATAACTGACCAAAACAGTTATTTGTGTACAACGCGTCTACTTTTGTTATTATGCATCTCATTATGGCGTCACAGTATTTTACCGAAATACGGCCAGTGGTCATTTTTTGATAGTCAAAGGTCCCAAAGAAATAAAACCCAAATCGTAAAGAACTATCTTTCAAGGCTTCTTGGTAGTGTTATTGTAAACTTTGAGACACTACCACATGTATTTTTGCCAAGCTAATCTAGGCCACCTTTGCCTTAATTTCAAAAGGCCGAAGATGTCGTCTCTTAACAGAGTCGTAGCTCCTTCAGGAATTACATGAGACAGAAACTATCACTTTGTCTCGATAAAGCAAGTCCAACTCTATATTTCTATAGTTAGAAAAGTCATTCTGTTAGATTTTTGTTCGTATGACAACTGCCCGAAAAGTGCATAATTTCACGATCACGCTCGGTGAAATTTGAGCGATGGACCTCCCCGAAAGTTATCAACGGTTTATTCCCGTTAAAGTGAATATTTCAAAATTCTAAACCCATTTCCGTTTGTTTACTATATAAGGCTACCTACAGGCAGAACATGAGCCAAATCGATTTTTGACCGTGTCCGCGATTTTTTTCATAATCTGATTTTTACTGGCATTTACTCTTAAGTTTTCAGTTTTGTTATACATCGTAAGATACATAAGATCCGAGTATTCGAATGAGCTTTTCAGGCAGGCCACTAGAATCCAAAGGGTTTCTCTTTGCTAATGTCTCCAAGGTCCAAGCCACAAAGCTGTAACTGTTAAGAAGGGTACCAATCTCGTTCCCAGAGCTCAAGTGTCCTGGCGCTGACCAAAAGACACGTGGGTTCTGGGGGGCGGGGGTACTCCCTATTATGGCCTATACGGGGAAGCTCCGCCCGAAAGGGGTACCTTTTTCAGGATTCAGGTATATAAAAGGGTAGGGATCTCACAAGGTGAGGTATATAAAAGGGTAGGGAAATCGGTCATTTGGGTATTTAGGGCCTTTAATTATAATATTTCGAGTAGACGCCACTTATGACTGTGTCACTTTATCTATTAAGCACACTACATGAAAATGAAAACAAGACTTCCTAAAGTAGGTATGTGAAAGGGGTACCTTTTTTCAATAAAAGGTATATAAAAGGGGTACTTCTTCTACCAAAATGGTATATAAAAGGGTAAGGGGTTGGACCTCGGGCGGAGCCTCCCTGTATTAATTATTATTGTGTAAAAAATTGACTCATTTTTAAGATAGGATAGGATAGGAAAACTTCATTTAGACACGGTAAACTCATCAGTCACAACTATAAAAACCTAATTATTTACCAGAACTATTACAAATTATACAACGATTAGAACTACATTAATTCTAAAATTACTCTAAATAATCAATAATTAACAATTATTCACCGAAGTGGAGGTAAATATCCACCACTTTCACCGACACTGAGGTGAATAATTGTTTGTAGTATATACCACACAAGCTGAATAACTAGCGGCCTAAAGAGCAACTTTATTCATGAAAATATACCGACAAAAGCCATTTTGTTTTTCTTCGGCTGCTCGGAGGTGGATATATACATTGTAGTACTTGGCTGATCACCCCCGAACTAGCCAATCAGCGCGTGCGAAAAGTACTATTCACTTGTGTGGTATATACTAATTATAGCTATAGTATTAAATGACAAAATAAAACCTGCTTTACATGAGTGCCGTGTATAAAAATTCTAAATTTAACTTGATGAAAAGAGACGCTCGCAGCCAGCCCGGAACGCGCTAAGGGAGTCAGCCTGTCGCAACTCGCTTGGTAAGCTATTCCAAAGAACTGCTCCAGAGTAACTGAAGCTATTCTTCATATAGTTTGTGTGTGGCTGTGGGATGGCTAGTTTGCCCTCTGTGTCCCTTAAGGAGTAATCGGAGACGCTACTTCGGTCAACAAATTTGGAACTAAGGTAATCGGGAGTAAGACAATTAAGCGGCTTATTAACCATCACAGCCTTATGGATTGTTCGTTGAGAATCAAGTTTTATCCATCCAAGTTTTTTAATGAGGTCATCAGCGTTGGCAACACAGTTCGAGTAAGTGACTATACGCGCAGCGCGATTTTGAAGTTTTTGAAGTTTACTGGCTAGGGTTTTGCCGCAGCTTCCCCAGACAGAGTTACAGTAATCAAAGTGAGGTTGTATTAAAGACATGAAGATTGATCGGAGAGTCTCGTGTGGAACAAAAGACCTCACTCTCTTCAACGCTCCGATACCTGGCGCGATTTTCTTACATAAATTCCCAACATGAACATTCCAGGATAGAGTCTGGTCAATATGAACACCAAGAGATTTCGTAGAAGTAACGTGAGTTATAGGTGCACCGTCAATCAAAAGGTTACTTTTGAAAGATGTTTAATTCCTGGATTTCTTTGTCTTGTCTAATTTTACATTATAAAAGCTCAACTGCAAGACGAAAAGAAAAGGGGACAAAGGGGCATCCTTGTCAACTTCCCTTTGAAAGTGCGAAATAGTTTTTACTTAATCCATTATTCAAGACTGAATACTGGATATTAGAGCGAAAAGCTGAAATCCGGCGTTGGATTTATTCACCGGAACTAAAAAGAGCAATAGCGTTTCGGATAGATTTCCATTCAATGGTGTCAAAGGTTTTTTAAAGTCAAGTTGAAGGAGAATACCTGGGATATCCTGGAGTTTTGTTTGTTCCAAAATATCGTTGATAAATCTAATATTTTGGCCGATATATCTTCACTTTTTAATTCTGAACAAACAAGGAGTGGGGGGACTCTTTCTATTCTTCTGGCAATTATTACTTTGGACGCAATTCTAAATTTAATAATGTTATTGGGCGTTAGTTATTTCGTAATTCAAGACAGAATCCTCCATCGGAACCAGCGCAATCACACCTCGATGTTGAGCGATTAACATCTCACCTGTGTTGTACGGTGACTTAAAGCTGTCTACAAGGTCACGTCCGAGCAAATCAGAGAAGCAATTGTAGAATTTCCACGTAAATCCATTATCTGGAGATTTTTCCTGACATTCCTTAATGCATGATTTCGCCTTCTAGTTCATCTGACTGTATCTTCGAGTTCTAGTATTTCAAGGTCCTGTCTATGACGGATGAATAGAGATTTTTATATATAGTATAATTATAATGTAACGTTTGCAGTCGTTCTGTTTTCTTTAGTCGACTTACTTTTCTTGACTGAATCCCACCATCCACTTTACCTTGCCTTGGCGACGAATTGTTGTACAGTGGAACCACGGGAGTGGAACCCGTCAAGTGCGCACACCTTTGTGAGACGCAAGTGTTACCTGGGTGCCCGTACAGAGCGGGGTGTTAGAAAAAACGTTACAAAACCAATCAAACGTCTTAGAGTTGAACATCAGTCTTTTTGCCCCATAGTAACAAGCCCTTCCTCCTATCATTTAGCGCTTCTCCGTCACGGAAGTGCATGGTAAACGATGTCCTTGGTCGGGAATTCGAATAAAGTCCGCGGATTTTGGTAGCTATAGGGAGATTACAAGACAGCCGTTACGTGATAATGCTGAAGGCAAACTGGTATGATTGGACAATATGAGATTGGAAAAATAAACTGTGTCGGGCAATGGTTTCTGATTAAAGAAAGCCACACAGAACCCGTTGACATTTGATATATTTATTCTATTCAGCAAATAACCTACTACTACGTGCTTAGTAAGTATTCTTCCGTAACAATCGAAATTGTAATCGTAATTGTCGACAGGGTCAGCATGCTACAAAGCTGTTGTAAACTGAAAGCCAATTAACAATTGGTTCATGCTTTAGCGTGCACTATCGAGTTATGGAGCACGCGGGAAGTTTGGAGAGCACGAAAGAAGCGTAAGAGTTGCCCGAGGCGTAGCCGAGGGCAACTCTAGCTTCTTGAGTGCTCTCCAAACTTCCCAAGTGCTCCATAACTCGATAGTGCACAGCTAAAAGCATGAACCAATTGTTTTATAACATAGCCGGTGGAATTGTGCATAAAATCCGACGCGAATAACGGACAACAATATCAGAAGTGATTGTTCGCGGTAAGCGAAATAAACAAAATAGGAATTGGTTTTATTTCAATCTTTCTTTTGAAAGCTCGAGTTTCATATTTAACAATTTCAAAACGGAAAAATTTAAGCTTACCTTTGAAGGATGAAACAGACCAGTTTGTAACTTGTTTGGTTTTACCAGAGTGTCAGTTTCTGTCAAAATTGCATTTCACCCTCGAACAGTAGTGAAGCGAATCGTGATGGCGCCGATGCTGAGTCTCCTGTTCCGTTGTTTTTCTCTTTTTCTGCCTCATTTAAGAACTCCAGCCCAAGAGAAAAGGTCGGAAATTGTCTTTGTTTTGGGACTGGTGGGTGGAGTCTCTGTTTCTATCCATTATTGTAGCGAAATATCTGAATATTTTTCCCCACGCTAACAATGGCCGCTCGCGAGAAAAAAAAAATTTTCTGGCAAAGCGATTTGCTCACGCCATCAGCGCGAGAGTGCACCATCGGGATTTTAAGCACGCTTAAGTATACTAAATTTGATTGCGTGGCTCCGCTAGCTATGTTATAACGACAATTGAACCTTTTGAAGGATTTCTAATTATTTTCAAGCAGCCTCTCTTACTTTTTTTTTGGTTTAGGCAATTAAAATCTACTCTGCTGGATTGTATTCCTTTAAAGCTAAATACATTTTCTGGCGTTTGTGGTACTGGTTAACTAATGAAACATTTAAAATCCCTTACTTTCACTTCTATGCCTCTCACAGCAGCTACCATCAACAGCAATTTTTACGTAGTCTGTCGAGCTCTATAAAATCATTAAGCATAAAGAGATCGATGTCCTTTGACATAAGAAAATCATTGTTTGATCCAACAGCGAGCCCCTTCAGTGTGTCCTTTTTGGAGATCACGTCTCATGGGCCAGTGATAACAACTCCTCAACAAGCAAACTGGTCCGCAAATTGATCCAATATCACTTTATCTTTGTTGGTGGCCGGCTCTCTAGGCCACAGTTTAACAAACGAATTTTGGTCCAGCAGATATTTGCCTGTTTTATCCAGCCCCATGAACAAGTACTCTTCAAGTTCCTTCAGATCTGGACTTTGACAGGATCCGCGCTTCGTGAACTCAATATTTTGTTTAACCACTAAGTTTTTGTTGCCTTGCTTGATGATTTGTTGAACCTCAACAAAATAGTTGAGCACGGTGTTGTCCTCGTCGATTAGCAAGACTTTACCTTTTATAACTGTTGATAAAAAGTGGGATATATTTTTAAAAACAACGAAACATTATTTTTGATGCGTCATATTCTTTCCCTCTCAAATAAATTCCTTAGTCCTAACTTAAGTAACAGTAATGAAGACTCTGATTCCAGTGTAGAATTGCAGATTGCCTTCGACTCTGTGCCAAAAGGGGTCTTCGTGTAAAACCATTCATGTGTTCCTCTTGCATGCTACCATTTGAAAATCAGTGCCCGTCGTCGTCTCGCCCTAGGGTGTACATCGCGGTGTTTGGTCTCACTTAGGGTGTTAAACCCTGCGATGGACTAGCATCCCATTCAAGGGGGAGTAGAAGTACCCCTGGTCGCTTCATGCTAACCGGAATAAGCGCCGGCCTGATGGGCCGCTTGGCTCGCACGCAGCCTTTTTTTAGGGTGTTAATTACGAAATATTACTTAGTTTGGCGGTCAAAGTATTTCTTAGGGTTGCATTGCACTCGAGGAAAGAAACACCAAACCCTGTCATGTCAAATTTAGAGACATACGCGCTGGGGGCTAAATATAAGCTGGAGCCACGCCCAAATTGGTTCCTTAAGGGGCTTACTTTCAATGTTCCGACGAGCATCCGCGATCTTTTTCCCATAAGAGTCCCCGGGGAATGAAATTGGAAACAAATGACCAGGCGAGTCAATAAATAAGCATCCTTTAAATTTGGGCAAACAACTTACCGTATTCGTATTTACCACAAGCTAAGTTCATAAGCTTGTCCAAATTACCAATAGGAGGGTCTTGTTGCGCACATTGGTCTAAAACAAGACAAAAAATAATTACCTTATATTAAAGGGCCCTAGTCAGCCTCGAAATTATTGATATAGCATGGTGAAGCGAATTTTTATTGTTTTACTGTAGTAAGCTGGGTTCCTGAGGGTATGTTTAATTAGTATATACACACTCAGTGATCTTGGTGTTTTAAGCAATCTGATTGGTTCGCTATCTCTGGCTAATGAGCATTATTCACCCCCTACCGAGTGAATAATGCGTAAGCCAAACAAAAATAGAGCATACTTTTGATTAAAGCATACTTTTTGATTCACACTGTTTTGAACGGTGTTTAAGGACCATTATTCTAGACTGTCTCGAGGTTTTTTCGAAGATTAACTATAGATTTTCCATGTTCAAAGATTCTGTAAATAGTTTAGCGAATTCGCTCATGCTTTGTACAGCTTGCACGTTTTCCGAGCTTGAATTGAGAGGCCAATTAAATCGATTTTTAATGGTTTCCTTCTGAAATGCTGTTGAGATCACTTCCTGTGTATATACTAAAACAATTATTCTTCTCAATCTCGGTGAATAGTGGCAGAATATTTACCTCGCCGCTTCGCGGCTCGGTAAATATTCTGCCACTATTCACTTCGATTTCAAAGAATAATTGTTAATTATCTTGAGTAGTATTACAGTGTTTTTTGTCTTCGTTTCGACAGGCTCCGAATAAATTATAATAGCCAAATTCTAGTATGTAAACAAAAACAAAGGTGTGGCTGACTAGGGCGCTTTAAATGAAACATTTTGATTGGCGTGACACCAAGTTCAGTAACTTTGTTCTGTGAAAGGTAGCATCCTTATACTGCTAAGTTACAATCAGTCTGACTTGCAAGTCACCCCTTAGTTACAACATTATGGAGAGGTTTAAAGTGACGCTTATGACGCTTATATCGTTTGATGTTACCGTCAATTGCCACACTTTTTAACGCTGAGAAGTAAAACGCTCAGTTAA
>JAHPZR010056107.1:0-47500 GCA_019787425.1 Platygyra sinensis | reverse complement strand
TACTGAATGATCAGGGCTGGGTTCTTCAAAGCCCAATTAAGCTAACCCATGGGTTAGCCGGAGAATTTTAATTTAAGTTTTGCAACTTTTTGGTCGGGTAATCTGTTTACATTGCTTGGCTTTCCGGCAGTTTTGAGCTTTAGTAATCACAAACTAGCACCAAACGTTAGAGGTGAAAAATATTTTTAAACAAGAAAAAATAATGCTTCAGTTAACGTTTAATCCTGGGTTAAAGTTAACCAGCTTTCCAACAACCCGGCTCAGAACGTTAAAGCCCAGGGGCTAAATCTACGAAGCTCCCTTAAGTTAAGATGCATCCTAAGTGCGCATTATTTCTAACTCGAACGATACTTTACGAAACATCTTAACTCAAAGGCCTTCGGGAATTCGTGCGGCAGTTCAAGAGCGTCGGGTTCGAAAACCAATTAGATATTTGTGTTGTATACGTTCATGGGCAAAACACTTTGCTTTTTATTAACAGTTCCTCTGTCTACTAGGCCCGGGGTGTTTAAAAAGCGGACTATCCACAGGATAAATCACTATCCAGTGGATAGCTTGGTTTGTTTTGTTAACACTTATCGACCCGGGGCCGGGTTGTTCAAAGCTCGATTAAGCTAACCCAGGTTAGCGATAATTTTGATTTCAGTTTTGTAACTTTTTGGCGAGGTGTTCTCTTGTGTACCGTTCAGTGTTAAGCTGTATTAATCTCAAACTAACCCAAACGTTAGAAGTGAAAAACATTTTTAAACAAGAAAAAATAATTCTGCAGTTAACACTTAATCCTGGATTAACGTTAACCGGCATTCGAACAACCCAACGCTGATGGCGATCTATCCGTTGCATAGCGTAATCCAGCTTTCCAACAACTGGGGCCTGGTGGATAGCGTAATTTATCCTTCGAACAATTGGGGCCATGAGATTAATCAAATACTTGTAAATTGCCAAAGATATTGACTTGGGGATAACACGTATTGTAACAAGAGCTGATCCAGGGGCGAAGTGTTACAATACCACTAGCTGCTCCACGCTACAAAAAAGTTAAGTTAGGAACCAGCTGTCAGGTAACGACAACAGCAGTTTAGCTCGTATGTTTCAGGCTGTAGGTTTATTGAAACAGAATGAAATGTTAAGATCACAATGATGACCTTTGACCTTACCTTAGCGCCTAATCCCCATAGTTTGCAATCTTCTTTTTTTTTTTTTTGCCGGCAATCACACTTCATTCTCAAAGAGCACAAAGTAGCAAGAGACTAAGACTCTGATATCTTACCTCGCTAAGATACACAACCAGCGATCTGTCGGAGACTTCGTATTTATCCAATTCTGGTAAAGTATCTTCCAACTGTAAAATGTCCCAAGAGAAAAAAAAAACAAATTACTAGATCTTAAATCCTGACAGCAAGACGCAATTGCAGTGGTCACGCACATCAGCTACAATAAAAATGCAACAGACATAACTCAAACAGCTGCAATAAGAGCCCTCGAGTTGTTCGGACAAAGTGCGTGAGCACATAGTAACCAACAAACAAACATTTCCAACAACTTTTCTAGTCGCTAGCAAATCTATATTCCATTTTTTTTTCCAGGAGAAATGCTTTCAACTTCTTCTCAGTGATTTCCCTGACACCTTTTCCCCACCACACCATGAGAACAGACACATCATCAGCATTTATTTACACCCAAATAACTTGGGAGTGTGATTCCACTGGGAAGAGTGTGTGTGTGGTGGGGTGGGGAAAAATCACAGAAACAACCCAAAGAATTAACAACCATTTTCGGCTTAGTATTGGATTGAGTACTCGTGAGTTTGCCAGGGAGGAAGAATTCCCACGGAGAGCAGATATCAAATAAACGATGCGAAGGAAGCGATCCAAGATCCGTTGCAGATACAGCAAGAGAATGTGTACCTTTTGCAGTGACTTTTGGTCTGGTGCAAATCCAGTTAAAATTCCAATATCCATGATGGACATTCCGATGTTGTCTTTTCCCTTATACCTAAGAATGCAATAAAAAACGACTCCTTCAGGTCCTTCAGATTACATTAAACCCAGATATCCAACTCTTGAATTGCTGGATAAGTTTTATTTGTACACTAGCAACAACTGAAAAGAAATCATTCATCACGCTTGAATGTAAGTTTACGAAATGTTGAAAACCTTCCACATTGCCCGGCTCAGTCAGATCAGTTTTTCACGGACTTTACCTCAGTCAATAGCATGGGCGTAGCCAGGATTTTTCAAAGGGGGGGTCACACTGACTCATACCGAGGGTACTCATCAGATTGTCACCTGAATATTGTATGTTGTTTGCTTACAAAAAGGCTTACAAAGGGGGGGTCACGGGCACCCCAGGACCCCCCCTGGCTACGCCCTTGGTCAATAGGGAGTTTAGGAAAACCACGACGGCAACCCCAACGGTTTAATCAGCAAAACAAAACAAAGCAAAAAATTTTGAAAATTTAATGTGGCTCTGAACTTCACCTACAGAACTGTTTCAAACTTTGCCAAAAATTGCGCTTGCTGTTAATGCTTATCAAATGTTGACAATATAAAAAAAAATTCACCTTGCCGTTTTTGAATTATAAGCCCCTAAAGTTGTAATGAAGGAAGTTTTCAACAGGTCATAATGCTGCTGTGGTAACCTATTGTGTTGCGAAAATGATAAAAATGTGTTCACTAATGGTTGGGCAGTGTGGATACCATGATTGTAGCATCAAGTGATAAAGAGTGGCTATAACAACCCATCAAAATCTAAGTGCTGGAAACTATTTTGAGCAAACGTCTCGTTTTACTGCATCGAGGAGGTCAAGGAGATATCAGACTCCGAAAAAGGACAATTATCCATTCTGTGCAAGCCTAGCTACTTGCCACGCTAGTGTTGTGGGTGTCCTCACCACCGCTTTGCCGGCTTATTCTCGTGTTTATGTCGCACTTGTCCAGGATTGAACGCAAGCATTGTTTAATTAGTACTTCATTTTCTGCAGGGTTATTTGGTTTTTTCATATTACTTCATATTTGACAGAATTGTGTGTGTTTTGCTGACTTCTTACCGATGACGACACTTTGTGATGCTTATGATAGGGACTAATTTTTTAATCTCATTAGCGTTCAATTCTGGACACATCTGTTATGTCATGGTGAAAACTTTGGAGTATTGTTTAAAAAGAATATATTCAAAGTGAAAAGGGCGGTTTCACTCGAGTGTTGTGAAACCGAAACCAAACCAGAGTAATCACTGGGGTAGTCATAAGGTGTACGGGTAGTCTAATGAACCAATCAAAACCCGACGCAAATACACAGTGATGTGTAATGTGTAGCACGAAGTTGTTTGGGTTTTATTTCTGATTGCAAAAATGAAAAAAAAACAAAAACAAAAAACAAAAAAACAACAACAACAACAACGTAAATCCTAGCCACCCTCTACACTAATTTATATTACGCCTTCTCTATCAAAATTTTTAAATATTAAATACACGGCATTCATGGAAATCAGGTCTGTAGCTTATTGTTGTAAATTAATGTCATAATAGGATTAGCATTTTTTAGGTTTTAGGATTTTTAGACATTCTTTGGAATTTGTTGTACCTGATGAATTTTACTGTGTATAAATAAAGTTAAACATTAAACATTAATTTGAATATTGTTGTATGATGTAACTAATATGTCTGACAAAAAAAATAAACAGTAAAAAGGATGGGTAAACGTAATTGGTAATTGAATCTCGATTACCTTGTGCAGACTTTCAAGTGGATGCTCTTGACAGGCTGGTGTTTCGGTGGCGGCTTTTTGTTTTTGTTTTTCTTTTCATCTTTGTCTTTGTCTTTGTCTTTAGCTGCTTCTCTTGCCTTGTCCCTACATTCTTTTCTCTTCTTTTTGTTCTTCAGTTTTTTACATTTCTTCATGGCATCTTTACCCTTCCGTTTGCCTTTGTCTTTATCCTTGTCATTGTCCCCCTCCTCATCCGCTTCATCTTGCACAGGACCAAACAGATTCTCGGGATCATTTTCTTTGATTTCTGTGACTTTTGTTGTCAGTTCAAACTTGCAGATTTCATTTCGTGACGAAGGAAGGTTGTAACGAACTTCCACCTTGAAAAGAACAAAGCAACGGGTATTCAACTAACACCTGACAGAAATCTTTGTGATAATAAAATGACGCTTTGAGCTGAAGATTTAGATAAAGATAAAAAAAGATACAACTTTATTTAACTAAGCTGGTCACACACAACAAAAGCTGGTTTCCAGGTGGAGCGTAGGTAAACACGTTAGAATAAGTTAAAAAAAATTGCATGTATGACTGAGGATTGATTAAAGATAAAAATAATTATACACATGTCATATTACATGGAATCAGTGCGATCCAGTAGAAGGCATGGAAGGCGAGGAGGCAAGTTATGTTTGAAATCCGCAAGCGATTGTGCGGTCTTTGCCTCATAGGAAAGATTGTTCCAGAGCATTGCACCACTATAACTACAGTTGCGCTTCAGAAAATTTGTGTATGGCCTTGGAAGTGCTAGATCAGTCTCGATATTCCTAAGATTGTAATTTATATTAGTTGTAATTTATATTTAGTCGGACATTGATTGGATTTAGTGGGAGATTGGTGTATAAATAGGTTTCCGCGAATTTTAAAAAGGCTACGAGTAACCATGGGAGGGGCTCGCAAACCACCCAGGGGGTAAGGAGGGAGAAGGAATTTTCCCGGTCGCTTCACTCTACGGAAACAAGAGATAAACGCCGGTCTGATGGGCCTACCGGGCTCGAATTCAGACTTACTTCTGGCCCTCATGCACCCAGGGCTCAAAGTGCCTCGTTTGACTAAAACTACCAGACCCCTTTATCATTTTTTCGGACTGATTACGAGGATTGATCATTAAACCCTACTGCGGCTTTAAAAAATTAAATGATAAAACGACAACGAAATGAATGCTGGCATTTTTAGTCCAATAGATCAGTAGTTACTCTCTCGGTAATTCTGTTGAAAATTTCAGCTGCAGACCAAGGCAAAATGAAGAACAAATTAAAAAGTTAAACTTACCTCTAACAGCCCAACCCCGGTTCCACGAGTGTCCACAAACAGGTTTCCACCGAGGAAATTCTTAACCTGTCGACAAAACATAGAATTAGAAGTTGTGCTAGGTTGTGACAACAGATTAACATTTAATGACACAAAACCATATGGGAAACTAAACTCGACGAACTTTATGGTTCAGGCTTTCTTTTTCAGCAAAAGTTATTTTCAAAGCTTCAAAACGTAAGTCATTACTCTGTAGTAGTCTCCATTCCTTACATTAAATTCTCTCCGTAACAGCGCGTTTTCTGGCGTGAAGTGTATCTCCGGTGGTTTCCAGTCCGCGTCAATTTCAGACGTTAGTTTGACTCTGAGATCCAACGCGTTTCCGGCTGTTTTCTCGCTGTACAAGGCTAGAGCTTGTAGAGCCACCACGGTGTCCTTAAGAAAACAAACAAACAAACAAAAACAAAATAAATATATAAGCATTTTCGGATTAAGTCTTCTATGCTAAAATCTCTGTTTCGTAAGACTGAGAGAACCAAACAGAGGAGGACATTGAGTTTGAGGATGCCTTTTAATTAATTAGGTACAACCATTCTTAACATTTGACAAATCATAACTTCACTGGTCACTCAGAGAAGACACAACAATCTAAAACTAACTTCTTTTACTGGCTTTCATGATTACGTTTGTAGTTGACTCGGTCTTCAAACTTCTTAAGACGGAAACCCGTGTTTCAACAGTGGTACATGTATGTTCTTATAACAATATAAAAACTCCAAAATCACAAGCCAAATTGCGCCACACATTAAGCTTATTAATAAAGTTGTAAAATAGTCCAATAGGCACAGAGGTAATCAGTTCAAAAAATATACAATCCTTTTATAGGATTGTAGAATACTTAAAAAAAATATTTTTTTTCAAGATTTTCAAGATTTCCATAATGTAGTGGTCTCCAGTAACATTTAAGGATCAAATTATCGAGCGAATTCTTGTGGCAGTAGTTCCAAACCTGAGTGGAAACAAATCCAACACCACCCTGTCTCTGATTGGTCAGATACGTCACAATAGGACCAGCATAACCAGTGCGGCCGAGGATGACTTGAGTGAGCAGTACGTAGCCAGCGGTTTCCACATTAAGCGCATTTCCTCCAGCGTTCCAGTAGCGCGACTTTTTATCTGAAATAAAAATAACAAGCAGAGATTAGTTCCTGAGCTAGAGTTGAAAAGCTTGTCTTGCGAGCGAAAGATATTCTGAAACTGGGCTACTTTCCCTTTTCCCATCTAAATTGCTTTTTTGCAAGGCATTCATGATTGAAAGTCAATTCAATATTGACTGCCAGATTTAATTAAGAACGAACTTTTTCAAAGATGCGTAATTAATTTTATAAATGCTCTTACACCATGTCT
This sequence comes from Platygyra sinensis, assembly GCA_019787425.1. Classification (NCBI taxonomy): domain Eukaryota; kingdom Metazoa; phylum Cnidaria; class Anthozoa; order Scleractinia; family Merulinidae; genus Platygyra; species Platygyra sinensis. The sequence goes on along the minus strand of JAHPZR010056107.1, from coordinate 41,078 downwards.
AACAAAATAACTAATAATACTAGTAATAGTTCTCACTAAATCTGCCCCCGCTTCTATTTTATCCCTCAAGGGTATACAATTCTTATAAGATTCCACTGCGTATAACGAAACTATATTATTGTATGAACTGCCGGAAATTTCATATTTTTTGTTAACTATATCACTCATACTATTCAAGTAACTTTGGCATTTTATCATGAATATCCATGATCCAAAGAATCAACTAAGTTAACTAAACCAACACATTCTGTTTAATTCATTCTATCACATGATATTCGTTACAAAATACTCTCGCGAAGTGCACTCTGGAAAAAAAATATCAAACCACTCTGTTGTTCTAGTTTTATACTGAAACAAACCATTTGTCTTGATATGCGAGGACTCTACGAGCAAACGTATCTCGAAAGCAGAACAGAAGTCGAGATTTTTTTTCCGAGATGTAAACAGAAGTATCGCCATATATGCAAATTAGAGTCAAGCTTTTTGTCCTCAACGAAAAAGCCGCAAAACATTTACATTTACATTTACATTTGGATCCCTGCCAGTCAACCCCGCCGTCACATGGGCTCTACGCCATGTAAGATTTATACTCAATAAAATTAAGCGATCCAAATAAACGTGATCTTTATATGTGTGGTGTTTGTGTCGAGCCTGTCGACCCCGTTGCTGATTTGTGTCCGACAAATCAACTTCTGTACCGTACAGTTCAATCTGGTAAAAGTGAAGAGTGATCATCGCAGTAAATTTTCCAATTTAAGCAACTGGAAAGAAGAAGCCTGAAAAAAATTGGGGCAGAATTTTTTCAGGCTTCTTCTTTCCAGTTGCTTAAATTGGAAAATTTACTGCGATGATCACTCTTCACTTTCATCTACAACCGCAGTACAAATATGAATTATTTCATATATATTTCAGTTCAGTCTGGTACTGCTAAAAAACCTTTGAATTCAAGATATGAAGAATTTGAAATCACTGTGATGATAGATACTCGCCCTAAAATATATTTTGGCATATATCTTCCTATCCTCCTCGTGCAGCAAATAATATCTTTTACGATCTCCTCATCGTGTTCGTGGTTGCAAGAATTACCCATGTAGCATTGCCTTGCGAGCAAACTGAAAAATTAACCGGTACCACCGTGCGCGACTAGTTTCTTCAAATGGGGATTGATTCGCATACTACACCAATATTTCACACATTCTTTATACGTATACGAGGAGGAGACTATAATGCCTCCTCGGGTTTTGGCCTCTAGGCCAAAACCCTGCGGGAGCAATAACAGGTCTGTTTTTGAAGTCGATTTGATAAATTAAATTTGAATAATAATATTTTTCAACTAACCGTTGTCATAGATAGCACGTTGTACAATGCGCTCGTTTGCTTTGAATTTTTCTGGGCTGTCTACCAGGGCCAGGGCGTACGCTGTGAGAGCCATACTGTAAGGTTTGTTCAGATTTTTGTACTGCTTCTCCAAGTAGTCTTTGGCACGAAGTATCGAGGCTTCTGAATTCTAGAAGCAGATATGGACGTTATTCTAAAGTTGTATAACTGCAAATTTATTTCTCTCTTTTTAAAGGTACATCTACACTATAAGGAGAACAGAATCCAAATTACGGTCAAAATGATTTAATGGCTTCAAATTTATTACTACACACTGTTTACAGAGAACATAACTTAACATAAGACGGTGTACAATGATACAAAGAATATAAATATAAAATTAGCTAAAAGAGACACGTGTACAGTGACCAACAAAGTAGCCAATGAGCTTTCGAGCCGGTCACAGTTATGTAGATATAAATTGAGAGTCCTGAAGTGCGCCATATTCATTTGTTCGATGAAACAAAATAAAGACCAAACTACAACAAACATTTATTGTTTCTTCTATGTTTGCTATTTTTCATTGTTATCTTTCATTAAGTTCTATAAACTATTGATTTGTTGCTTTTTAAGTACAGTGAAACTCCACCTTAACCTACGATCGCCTCGTTTATTCGAAAACTTTTTTGCTCCGGAGAAACGCCCATACATTTTGTGATAAAAATCCCTGTTAATGCGGCGAGGCCACCCCGCATTACTAAGGCCAACGCCCACACTCTGAAGTCCCAACCTGTATAATCCTTTATAGTTTTACCGCAATTGTACGCTCACTCAAACCAGTTATGATCATCTTTCCAGTGTTACATTAATATTGTACGTGCTGATTGAAGTTCACATACCACTCCTGCACACTTGCACTCCGCCAGCGAAGCTAACACAAAAGCTGTCATAGCAACATCTCCTTCGACATAAACACCTCCCTGAAATGTGTAGAATAAAAATGTGTTTGCCAAAGGTTTCTTGTAATCCTTCAACCTGCGCGCTTGACCATTTCCCAAGAAGACTGCTTAACGCTTGTCCTTTAGCTCTCATCTCTCAGTATAGAGTCAAACGCCCATATATTCTTGTTCCATGTGTACTGTTTCAACCGATCTTACAAAAATGCAAAATCAAGCCCCTTTTCTTTACTTCCCTAAAATAAGTAAAGAGTGGAGCGTCCCTAATATTCTGTACATCGCAAATTAGAGATGATCTAAGGAATACAAAGCTCCATTTTTATCAGCTAATAAAGGCTTCTTCTCTCAAAATTGACACTGATTTATCCTAATCCAACGCTTTTCATGTTTAGGCAAAAGCCGCTTTTCTGCAACTTCCCATTAACAGGTATGCATATTTTGAAGGTTGTAAATTGTAATATTTCCTAACGGGAAAGAAGAAATAGTAAATTTTCCAACGTTCAAGTTTATTAACGCAAATCTGGTCCTTTTGAAGGCGATGAGTTAATGTTTTAATAGGGTTTCTTACCACCATCTCTCTATGTATGACAGCGTTAACCTCGGGCAAGGCACCATCTGCACGTTGGTTTCCAATTAACCAGCCTACCGAATCACACACCAGATTCTCATCGATATTAACTCCAGCAAATTGCTGAGCCTTGCAGAACACCCTCATCACAAAAGAGGTGAGCCTTAAAAAGGGAAACATGATGGCTCACAGTGAATTTTTTATTGAACTGTAGATGTGCTTTCTGCAAAGCGACATTGGTAGAACCGGCACTGAAGTCTCCACTAAATGAACAATATGTCTATACAACTTAACAACTCGGACGTGATATAATCCGTGATTGCTCTTGTACTGGGCATTGGGAAGGTAAATCTCCTTAAAAGCATAACCTGCCAGTTGGAAGAGTTGGCGGTTATTCCTTGAGACATTGATGTGAACATTTCTGATTGCACCACAATGGCCAATTCCCTCTATGAGATGAAACTGTAGGAAATCATGGTAGTTGTATTCGTCATCTCTCATGATTCCGCCAGGTTCATCTCATACATGGAATTGTCCATTTTGACATTACCATCTATCAAGATAGCTCATCAACAGCCTATTCGAGGACTAGAATTCACTCGATTCTGACTGAGAACGATCAGATGACACTCTTTTCTCTGGTTTCATGTAAACTAAAGCATGAAACGTTTACTAACCATGTGCTTCCTGGCCGTGACTGAAAAGCGCTGAAAGACTTGTCGCTGCGTCGATAATTCAGCTCTCTCTCGTAGCCTGAAAGAGGAAAATTCCTATTAGACTGAAAGGTGTAAGCATGTATTCAAAGTGACCATACTTTATGGTTTGTCCTAAAACTCTATCCTGGAGCATTTTGACATGCCATACTTACTCACCAGATTGTTTTGTCGTTTTCGCTACCTGTTGTGCTGTTTGCTAAAAAGAGGCTTACAAAAAAGGATCACGGGCACCCGAGGACCCCCCCCCCCCCCCGCCCCCTTTAGTTACGCCCGTACTAGTGCTACGCAGTGCTGACGAGCTCCAAGTAGGAAGAAGGGACAAGTGGTTACGTCTGTCTGGAGACAAGCAAATGGACGTTTCTGTACTCTGGTGCAGTTTTCATTCCCACAATGATTACTTTCAGTTTAGGTGCATACCTCGGGTTGAATCCTGTTTCAAGATTATAAGTGCTCTCTTTGCAAAATAAATCTTTCGTTCAAACCTTAGTTAACATACCTGATTGAATGAAGCGATAGGCACTCTCCTCATTAGCTCCACTGAGTTGATTGGTGTGCATTAGATATTCTAAAACGTACACGTTTGGAGCGAGTTTGATCATCGTCTGCTCCCCACAACCAGTAGGCTGGCGAAAAAACTTCTCCAGGCCACCCTCGATAGTAGTGTTTACAACTGGACCAAGAAGGTTTCCTGAAGCAAAAATGGCTTGTTGAGTAACCAGAGAAACCCTCTGATATGACAATACTGACAAACGTTAGTGATTTTGTAAAACTCAAACACAATCAGTGCAAAGAATTGAAGAGATTGACTGTATTTTTCTACCAATAAAAACCTTGTCAATAGCGCGTTAGACATACTCAAAGTCTACTTAACGAGTATTTAAAAAAAAAAAGTAAAACTAAAGTTCTAAAAGTGATTTAATCGAGTTTAAATAAACCGGTTTAATCCTCAAGTTAAGGTGTTTTCAGTCAAATTTTACCGTGACTGATATCATAAGGAACGAAAATATGTTTCGGCTGGAAACTACAGAATACTGTTGATTCAAAAAAGAAAACGAGTTTATTTATCTGCCGCACTGCCCTTAAATTTAAGTTGGCATAAAATAAAGTAACTATTGACTCACCTGTTAAATAAATAACGGCTCCTACTGAACCAGGAATAGCTTTCTGAGGAAATCTCAATTTTATAATGTCCAACTGTCCATGGGGAGTCAATTGTGCTGCAATAATAACAAAAAGCACGCACATTTACATCCTGAAAGAAGAAAAAGAAATTACTGATCGTGTTGCTAGTTGGTGATTAATTCATTTTTTTTTTTGCTCAAGTAGGCCTATTCTTTTATTTGGTCGAAAATCGATTGGGACGCTAACGAACAACAACAAAAAAACAGTCAGGCTTGACTTCTTGAAATTCCTTTAGCTTGAAGGCTTTTATTTCTTTCGCTGCCCAAACTTGAGACCGGATTTTGTAACATGTTGTCAAAAGCCCAGAGGAAAAAAAGAAGAAAAGTAAAGCAAGACAATGTTATTTCTAGTTGAAACATCAGCTGCAAGCTAAATGAATTGGTAGAGGATATTCAGGCGATATTGGCTCTATGCAATCCGGTACAATCTGATTGAGGTTTGATCATCTACACTGCCCTTCATAATCATATTCTCAGTATAATATTGTTGTTGCTGTTGATTTTTTTTTTTGCATTTGACGTGAAAATTTCAAAATCCGTTTTGATGCTAAACAACAAACAAATATCAGGCTTGGGGGCTCATATCCCGTTACTGTCCAAAATTGCGGCTGGATTTTGTAACATTTTGCCAGAGGCCCAAAGAAAAAAAAAACTAAAACTAAAGTAAGAAGTGTTCGCTCCAGACGAAACCTTAGCTGCATTCTAAATGAAGAAGATTTATAATTTAAAAGTGTAATAGATCTCGCCAATCCGGCCGTTTCAATCTGGTTCAGTTTTGACAATCCATACTGCTCTTCAGATTCTCAGTATTTCATTGATTGTGTTTAAACGTTTGAAATCAGTATTTTGAAATTTGAGACTTAGTATTGGCCCGCATAACATTGGGTGTTTTCATCGTATCAAAAACAGTTCGAGTTTGATATGAAAGGTTCATATGAAAGGTTCTGATTCAGTAGAGCAATCCTGCTAGTCGCACACAAATGAAATTTTCTTCATGCGAGTCCTGAATAATTTTAATTCAATTTTTCTGTTGCCGAAAGCAACTGCGATATTTATATTTACGTTTGGACTTATGGCACTCGTGATATTTAACTGGGAATCAGTCATTTTCAAGCCACAAGTGTGAACACATTCATCGGACGCATTTATGTCTGACAATCCCGGGCCTATTGTCTCTCCACCCAGCCATTCCATTGGTGTACCTGTAAACTGAGAATTAATTACAACTGTAGACCCAAAATGTAAACTGACTCGTCAAAATATGAGTCTCCTGTTTTTCTTACAATCTCCACCCGTCGCATCCTTTTAAACGTCACACTACCACTATACATACATTGACTCTCAAAAGGTGCTGCTGTTGGCTTTTTTGCCTGGTCTTCTCCTTCTTTTGGTCCATCTTTAAGATTACCTATTAAGTAAATGAAATGTAAAATAATTAACTCTAGGCAAAATCTTCATCTGTACGGCAAAATTTTATTTACCTTCTCAAACACATTTTATATTTAATGCAAGAAAAAGAAGAAACAAACTCTTCTCACTTTTCACTGCTATATACTCAAATCGCAATCAACAGCCACATCCCCACATTGGCCAGGAGACATTTCGTTCAACACCCATGTCGATAAATCTAATGTTTTAACGTAAATGAAATCCTTATACAAAGACCATCTCTTCAGAGGGACATTCGAGTATCCATTTTGCCAGAATTGATTTTGGATTATCACGCACAATCTGTTGTTCAAGAGGTAAGAAACCTCTATAGTGCTGCTGATTAATGGGCAAAAAGATGGTACATTTTAAGAAAATTGTCACAGACTGCCCAACACTTTTTGAACATTGTAATGTACGTATGCAAAAACCCTAAAACAGTAAGGTTAAATCATTACCATTTGGATCCAATATGAAAGATTGCGACTTTCGATGCTCCTTTCCTTCTGGCTGAAAGAAAGCAAGTTACATAAAATTTTTTAATTAAACTCGTTTTGAAAAAAAGACAAGTGTAATTCCCTTATATAATTAAGGGAGTTCGGGGAGGGGCTGGACATAACGTTTCACGCATATGCAGGAAGTTGTTTCCCACTTACTCCGAAAAGTCCGAAATGTTTAAAACGGTGGCAGATGCTACCATGGAATCTTGTGTTTGAAACGTTTCAAAAAAATTCGAAATCAGTTGAATTTCTAAAAAAGGGAACAATTCAACCGATAATATTTATTCTTGTTTTGTAGGCGATAAATAGACTCACAAATATACCACTAGTTGGAAGAACGCTTTCTTTGATAAGTTCTTCTACGCTCGGCGCGAATTTGGCGGCGCTGTAGGCAACGACAATCTGTGTAACGCTATACGTTCAGTGAAACTACAGAAAATTAATCGTTCTAATTTCTGATTGGCCAAAATTTGAATTCATCCTTTGAGTACATTTACATCTATTAGGTAAGTGCATTTAACTGTCTATGTTTTAATCTTTGTTTAAACCTACCACAACAAATATTTTCCTTCTTACAGCATCTCCAGCAATATTCATATATCCTTGATTATCAACTTTTACTTGAAGAATAGACGAGACTTCAACTTCTATTTCCCCAATTTTCTTGGGAACAATCGGTACGGCTACAGACCGGGCATCGTTGGCTGGCACTTTAGTCAGCCCAATAAGACCAAGTTTGCGGTCGACAGCGATAGAACAGAAGTCCTTGTCACCTTTTAGGTAGAGTTTCACCTGATGGAGAGACGAAAGGTAATAAAATGGTTGTTTAATTTGCCTTCTTTAAGGGATCGTGAGAAGCCCGGAAGAACCGAAGGTAAAATCATTTTTGGAGTAAGATATTTTTTTATGAAATATTGATTTCCATACTTTTTTTTTAGGTATTTTGGTTAATTATGTTTAAACAAATCAAATGCCATTTTCAGCTTTGTCTTTCCTCTCACAAAGAACTTAATGTATATTCCAATTTTCACAAACGGCAATCGCGGATGAGGTGAAAATGTTTTACACTGTTTTGCAAATACTAAAACTAGGGGAGGTTTCTGTTTGCTTAACATGAATCTGAAAATGTATGTAGCAACTAATGAAATAACCAAAACAAATCAGGTGGTTTCTGATGGTAATTGTAAGATAACGACAGTTTCGGCTGTAAAGATGGATAGATTTAGAGTAAGAGGATAGACAATGAATGAATGAATTTATGTGTTGCGAGTTCGTTGTTTAAAGTGGCAGGTAGTTTGCAGTCTAAACAGAACGCAGGGTTGTCGGAACAGCAACAAGGTTATGTATTCCAAGCGAACGTAGTACTTCCACATAACTTCACAACAAGCACACGCTAGGCTTGTAAATTACACTTTAACGTCCGTCACACTTGTATAAACACGGCCTCTGCCGGATGTACACGCGACCTTTGTCACACTTCAATAAACATAACCTTCGCCAACACTACGTGCGTAAACACTACTGACTCACGAGATTATTCTCTCTAAAAACACTCCTGGGAGAAAAACCACCTAAACACTACACCGATTCGCTAATATACTTTACAGCATAAGGCTCTTAAACCTTCTGGCTCGACTAAATAAAGCAAAATTTCAACATAAAACTATTTACAGCAACATGCTCAAAATGCTGAATCACTGTGATACGATATTACTTGGCTTCACACTAGAAGCAAAGTTAGTTTAAAGTAAGCACTTGACTCAAGTGCACTTGAAAATCTCAAGTCGCACTTAAGGAAACTTGGCTTCACACCTGATGATAAAGTATATTACTAGAAACATTTCCGTAGATCAGAAAGTCATTCGTGCATATCAGATGCGATTGTTCGGCAGCAAGATCGCGAGGAAATGCAAATAGTTGCTTTGTTGCAAAAGATAACATATAAGCAACAGAAAGGAACAAACGGCATCTTCTTTATTTCTCTAGCATGGCTCAACAGCGAGGTTTGCAGTAAAGAAATTGCTGTAGGGCTTAAGCTAACGGAGACTGCATGCGCTATAGAAAATGCATTCCCGTATGACTCGCCGATGTTCAACAGAGTCGTTCGAGTGCACAGAAATGACCTGGTTGAAACTTTAATAAAAGAGCTGTTGGTTTCCAATTTCCAGAAGACCATTTGTGTCGGATGATATGAAAAGCGATGATTTTAGGCTGCCTCTGAAAATAAAATTCAAGCAAGTTGTTTATCGGTCCGTTCATTAGAAATGTAGCAATGCTGCAGATCGCTTTCAGTTGGCTTCCATTTCCCATTGGTCAAGTGCGTTCTCAAGTGTGGTGTAGACCATTCTTGGTGTCGCACTTCGGCTTCTTTGATCCACGAACGTTTCCATGGTCACTAAGGAAAGTCTAAGTAAGTTCATTTTACCCCTTCACACTCAAAGTAGGTTCCAAGTGCACTTAGATTATATTTAGTAGCTCTAGTGTGAAGCCAAGTATTAATTAAATACGCAAGAAAGTTCCAGGCGATTCTAGTCAGTCACGCAAGTCACGTCACAATTTTTCGTAACATTATGAATTAATGAATGATTGAATGAGTGATTGAATGAATAAATGAATGAATGAATGATTGAATGAATGAATGAATGAATGAATGAATGAATGAATGAATGAATGAATGAATGAATGAATGAATGAATGAATGGATGGATGGATGGATGGATGGATAAATGAATGCACGAATGAATGAATACAGAAGCGTAACGGGTAAGCACATACGCGACAATGGATCGAAAGGCATTATTGCTATTGTTTGATCAAAGTTCAAGGTGGGAGTTGCGCAGGAAGAAAGGAGAAACCACAGGTACAAATATTCATTATATAATTTTCCCTTTATCAAGGTAAACAATGTTAGTTGTGGTAAACCAACACTATCAATAATTCCTTTTGTCATTGTTGCGTTAGTACGCTTTTGTGGGACAACGTTTCTCGGAACCGCTGTAAACGAAAAGAAGAAGGCGCTAACTAGTTCTAGTGAGTTTTCTGTATTATACGTGAAATGGCGATTCGATAGAAAAGAATCCATGAGTATCTTAAAACTCACCCGCATTTCCTCGTCAAAATAGTTGAAGACTGTCACCAGCAGAGAAACTTGTTCTCCCCTTTTGACTGAATATGGAATCTTCAGAGAAATAAAGTAGTCGCGCTTTCCAACAATCCTTAGCGGTGTGGCTAGACCCAGTCCTGTTTTGTTGTTGATGGCAACGGCCTGCATGACCCAAGTGGTTATGGTGTCGGGTATTGTAACGTCGATCTGAACAAGTCCGCCCGGGCTGGAGAAAATTGATACAAGTTAGAATTTTTGAATCTAGCTCGTCGACTCATGTGAACTACATTATACTCTGTGAAAGTGAAGAATGATCATCGCAGTTCATTTCCCAATTTATGCAATTGGAAAGAAGAAGCCATAGGAAATCAGGGCTTTAACGGGATTCGAACCTTTGACCTCCGCGATACCAGTGCGATGCTCTACCAACTGAGCTATGAAGCCACACATTGGGAGCGAGGTCAATTTATTGAGTTCATATCTCCCAACGCTATCAACCCCACCGCCTCTACCCATGGGCATTTTGTCTTCTCCCTAGTTTCTCTAGCATCAAAGGACCAAGATGTCCGCCCTTCGGGAGATATGAACTCAATAAATTGACCTCGCTCCCATTGTGTGGCTTCATAGCTTAGTTGGTAGAGCATCTCACCGGCATCGCGGAGTTCACGGGTTCGAATCCCGTTGAAGCCCTGACTTCTTCAGGCTTCTTCTTTCCAATCGCATAAATTGGGAAATGAACTGTGATGATCATTCTTCACTTTCATCTGCAACTGCATATATAATTCACATCATTATACTCTGTCTTTCAGTCTTGCCTAATATTTTCCTAATGTTGGTGTGCGCTACAGAGGTGTATTATTAGAGAGGTTAAGCATGACGTTTACGGCAAACGGCAAAAATGAAACTTTTGCCGTCTGTCTTCAGCTCTCTGTACAGTAGAATCGAAATAATATTATTTGTATTTGCAGTGGATAGTAAGAGACACTTTTCTATTTTTGTATGATTTATTTGAGGATTACAAGAAAAGAATAGAAAATCAGAGATAATCTTTGCCGTTTGCCGTCTGCCGTAAACGTCATGCTTAAACTCTCTATTATCGGAGTGGAATCCCGTTAATCACCCCAAAAACCTGGGCGTGTCAAAGGAGGTCTCTAAATAAGAAAATGGCTGAGTCAGCTTTTGTTGGCGCCAAAATAAGCTGGCCGTAGTAACGAGGTCGCCGTATCAACCGGGGGCAGAAAGGCGGGGTTTCATTTATTGTTGCTAGTATTACACGAACTACTATTATACCGTAAAATGAAAATGACACACCCGAAAAAAAAACCCAAATCTAAGACGCATTTTTTTTACGAATTCTCTCTCTACAAGTATCTACCTAGACTATTCACAGTCCCCTATTTTTCTATGTCAATCGTTGAGTTCGACGGGCATACACCTTGGTCTCTTGATGCGAGCGAAACTGGAGAGAATACAAAATGTTCGTGGGTAGTGACGGTGGGGTTAATAGCATTGGGGTAATGGGGCGGAAAAAATTGTCCCCTCCACTACCCCTACCTACGGGCATTTTGTACTTTCCCCAGTTTCGCTCGCATCAATATATAGACCAAGGAAAAAAAGAGAACTGTGAACAGTTGAGTATCTACCAGAACGGCCAATCCACTATATGAGAGGCGCCTGCATGGAATCATGATAGTTGTATTGCACATATACGCTTTGATGAATAAAAGTATCATGATTTTATGCAGCCACCTCTCAGAAGGAATGGACCTTGGTCCATTGGCTATTAGAATATGCAGAACTGCGAAAATTTTGAGGTCGGTCTAAGACGATGAATGTTATACAATACTAATCTTACCCCACAACTTTTTCGTCGTAGATCCATGTTTCTGGGAAGAATGATCTAACTTGTGTTTGATCAAGAATTTCTTCATCACTCGGCCCAAAATCTCCGAAATCCCCACTTCTTCCCAACAGGGCTGCGTCTAAAATGGCAATGAAGAATTAACACACAGAGAAATTCAAGTGAACATATAAAAAGATAATAATAACAATAATAATAATAATAATAATAATAATAATAATAATAATAATAATAATAATAATAATAATAATGATGATGAAATAACAACAACACGATATAGAATTTATGGAGACCTCGGAAAAAATCCGAGTCCCAGATGGGATTTGAACCCACGATCCTCCGTGATCTAGTCGGATGCTCTAACCACTGAGCTACTGGAAAAAAAACAATGCACGATGAGACAAAAATATTACAATTCTCATATAAAAGTGGCCTATATAACTAGTTACAAAAATAATAATAATAATAATAATAATAATAATAATAATGATAAAATTAATACTAATTAAAATAACAAATCACGTTATTATTAGTCTCAAGTTTACAAGCTGAGCACAGACATGCTACTATAACTGAGGGGACTAAATCAAATCAAACACAATCAAATGTGAAAGTAACTTAGAAAGAATCCTAGAGAGATCCAATATATAAACACGCGAGCAGGCAAGAATAGGTGATCGCGCGCTTTGCAATTATATTATCTTTAGTTTGCGACATTACAACAACGTCACAAACGTAAATGATTGACGTCTTATTGCGTTCAAAGCAGGTTGCGTTTATAGGGTCAATCGGACACTTTCTTACCTTTGGCGCCATGTTTTCTCAGGCAGCATTCCATGAAGGCCTTTTTACATTCTCTCGACTCTATGTTGAAAGCACGGGCAGGGCAGGACGTGGTAATGTTCCCTTCACCCATTTCACAGCATATCTTGTAAACTGATGGATCAAAAACATCAACGTAATGGTTAAATCTCCGCACCTTTAAGACAACTGTCTTTTTGTCAAAATAAGCCGGAAAGCCTAAGAAAATAAGCGCTTCAAGGGCATTCGAGCTCATAACGTAGCGACGAGCTACAAACGCACCCTAACGCATACATGCAAATTTTGAGCTCTGTTTATGCCCGTAAGAAAATAAACTCTTTCAGCAAATGCATGTGAATCGCGGGTAAAACAATTATCAAAATATAATTCTCACAGTTATACAGCAACTTGTCACTTAAAAAGATAATTTGCAAAAACCATCGAATTTCGTTGCCATCACTGACGCATTGGAAGTCAGTAAAGGGTTTGTATTTTTACCTGGATCATCTTCTGAACTTCTCTTCTTACGAGCTCTATTTTCATCACAGCCATAGTCTTAAAATAAAAAAAAGATAAAATTTCGAAAGGTCGAACAATGCTTTTATCAGTATGGCTACACTGTGTTCTAGCCATTATTAATTGTTTTGACATGTAATTATGATATATGTTACATGTACTGCACTCATGTAAGTTGTGAGAAATTTTGCAACTGTGCACAGCCATACAACTTGTCCCCGTGTCTTCCCCTTTCCATCAAGATGAATCTGTCCAATTAACTAGAATGTCGATTTACAGGGGTATTTTGACGACATCTGTTAATTTGCCTTGACGTTACCAGGACTCCAACTCCGTTACCTTGTTCTCCAACTATCTAGCTACTCTCTTAAATGAGATGTGCGTGTCTGGTATCGGTCAGAAATAATCTATGGCATGACATTCTCTTGTTTTCAGCAAACTCACCTTCTCTTCCATCACTGACAAAGTTGTTAGTCATCAGAACAACTCCAGCGTTCTTAAAAAAGCAAAATCGAGTACTTAGCATAGCTTTTGAGTTTCTAAAACTTATTAAACATCCGAATTCCTGAGTGCCTCTTTTTCAAGAAAGTACTGACTTATTTTTAGTGCAGCATAGCACCTTAAGCTCACTTCAACAAATGGGATCCCTCTTTGGGTTTTGCTCTTAAAAATACTGTAGTCCTAAAAAATGTTCCACTATTACCTTATTTTGTACTTAATAAATCCCAGAAGGTGGCCGTGGACTATCGTGCGTTCTTATTGATTCTCCTGAACTCTCACAGTAAAGGAGGCTGCGTGGGGCTGCAGAGGAGGCAGCATGGCCAAGGAGTCATAATTAGAGCGCTGGACTTAAAATCTGGAGGTCGCAGGTTCACCTCCCGCTCTCACCACTTTGCTAGAGTTATTTCTAGGTACACCTTACATCAACTCCTCGGTCATGCTTGTAAATAGCCAACCGGTCTGACTACCGCCAGTGAGATTATTAATTATGCATCTCATGCTTGGTTGATGTATTTTTGTTATTTTTTTTTCAGTTGAAGTGCCATGCTTGTGAATTATCTAGGTGTTGATAAGTGCATTGACCTTATAAACAACAACATTTGAACATGAGGTTTAGAAAGAAACCTTGTCCAAATTGTCTTTTTCTTAACCCTACCCTACCCTGCCAAGGTCTTATTGTTTCTCGACGTGTGCTACTCTTTATAAAAGGTAAAAACTGACAACAAAAAGCTAGAGGAATCACAAAATGCAGAGGCCGTTTACCTGGTGAGGAGATTCGATTCGGGAAATGCTCCATTGATTATGGTTCGCCAACTTTCACCAGGAAAGGCAAGTAAATCAATCTTTATTTCAGCACGAAGCCATGCCATATTTACGTGCATGGTTCTCTTAACAGTCGTGTTAAAATGTCAATTAGCTTGTTATCGTTCTTTTTAGGCTTTAAGTTTATAACTTTAGTTTTGCTGTTACCCCTTACCCATTACCCTCATAGAGTCAAACTTCAATTCCATTAAAGTGATTGCTGTATTGAAGGCCTGGTTCCGAGACTCTAGCGATAAAATGACATAACGACAAGATGAGGACGTTATATCGATATCTTTGCAGTATGAACATCATGACATAATAGTAACATATCTGCATTAATGTGAACCAGACCTTAGTCTGTTGGTGAAACCGTATTAAACAATAAGATTATAGAATCAACTATCACGCATAGAAATCGAGAGCGGATAATCTAATTGTTTCAGTATAAATCTAGTAGTCGTTCAAAACTTTATCTAAATCCTCTTAACAGACACCTCGAAAACACCCAGAAGGGGCCTCTAGTGCACACAGCTACGCTTCTCACTATCTACTAGTAGATTTATACTATTAATAAAGTCCGATACATGTAGCTCCTCCTAAGAGTGTGACCCGCTTGTAATCAACAGCACCGACTTGTCTCATAATCATTGGTATAGAGCATCTACAGTAGATTAATGTCAAAGTTTTTCTTCACAGGTTGGTCGCAAAATTCAGTGTGAAAGTTATCGAAGCCTCAATGATGCGAAGGCTAAACTTTCATTTGCGGTAAGAGATATTGTCTTGTTTTTCAAATTTTCTTATCGAGAATTTCTGTCATGTTCATCACCCACCAGAATAGATAAAATGGACAGAGTGTTGCAAGAGAATTTGACAAAAATTTCACCCGCCACTTATTTGCAGAGAAATGATCGACGCTGAAAATTGATCAAAATTTAGACTCTCAGCTGGGAAACGATAAACTGAAATCGTAGAAATGAGATTCTACAAAAATTTTACTGATAAATGAGAAACATCGGATCAAAGTTTAAAATATATAGTTGTTGAAACGCTGAAAATTTAATAGCAAATCTCCTAGTTGACTTAACCCTCTTTATCAAAGAGAGGACTGGTGCACAACCATTCAAATAAAAATGAGTTTAATTGGCATGTGAATGAAATCCAAACGCCTACTCAATCATCTTGGTTTCCTGCAGTAGACATTCTGTAAACTAAACAGACAGCCAAGTAACCTGTTTTTCAGTAGCACCCGTCCACCCAAATGGGAAAATCTCTCTCCTACACAGGATAGTGTAGCGAGTCAATATTCTCGTGTCTTTCAGGTAGTTTCTCGTGGACGTATTCTCTCTCACGATACGACTGAGGACTTCGATGGTATGTTTAAAAGCTGGTCAATCCGTGTAACCCCAGAAATGTCTCCATCGGCGCGCTTGATTGCTTATTACATTGACAAGAATGAACGAGTTGTTGCTGACAGCGTTTTGCTCAAAATTGAGGACAAACTTCCAACTGAGGTAACGGCAAACAACGCACGTTTGAAAATTAGACAGCGGAGACAGTAACAAGAATAACGCATTGCCCACAATTTTGTTCAACACAGGTTGAGTTTCCAGATGCAATCACGCAACAAGCGGACGGAACGTTTGTTCAGCTAAACGAAAAAGAAAAAATCCCCGGAGAACATTATGTCTTTCGGATTAAGGCTCCTCAAGGAACGCGTCTAGGACTACTGAGTGTGGACCAAAGTGTTTACTTGTTGAGAAATGAGAACAGACTAACCAAAGAGCGGGTGAGTAGTTGTCACATTAAAAACCTTAGTCTCCACAGTTCCTCAAACGACTTTAATATATTCACTTGAGACAATCATTGCAAGTGTTTTTTTTTTCAAAAAGATTTCCTATCACGCCCTCTGAGAATTTTAGGGCGAGTGAAAACGTTAAGAGTTCGAGAGATTAACAGTACATTGGTATGTGACTGTCCCCTTCGTGTTTCCTTCAGATTTTTAAAAGTGCTGAGAAGCTCGACCTTGGCTGTGGTGTAGGTGGAGGGAAAGACAACAAAGATATCTTCAAGGTAAGTGACTGAAGATATGCCGAGAATCAAAGTCCTTGAACAAGAAAAAGACAATTTGGACAAGGTTTCTTTCTAAACCTCATGTTCAAATGTTGTTGTTTATAAGGTCAATGCACTTATCAACACCTAGATAATTCACAAGCATGGCACTTCAACTGAAAAAAAAATAACAAAAATACATCAACCAAGCATGAGATGCATAATTAATAATCTCACTGGCGGTAGTCAGACCGGTTGGCTATTTACAAGCATGACCGAGGAGTTGATGTAAGGTGTACCTAGAAATAACTCTAGCAAAGTGGTGAGAGCGGGAGGTGAACCTGCGACCTCCAGATTTTAAGTCCAGCGCTCTAATTATGACTCCTTGGCCATGCTGCCTCCTCTGCAGCCCCACGCAGCCTCCTTTACTGTGAGAGTTCAGGAGAATCAATAAGAACGCACGATAGTCCACGGCCACCTTCTGGGATTTATTAAGTACAAAATAAGGTAATAGTGGAACATTTTTTAGGACTACAGTATTTTTAAGAGCAAAACCCAAAGAGGGATCCCATTTGTTGAAGTGAGCTTAAGGTGCTATGCTGCACTAAAAATAAGTCAGTACTTTCTTGAAAAAGAGGCACTCAGGAATTCGGATGTTTAATAAGTTTTAGAAACTCAAAAGCTATGCTAAGTACTCGATTTTGCTTTTTTAAGAACGCTGGAGTTGTTCTGATGACTAACAACTTTGTCAGTGATGGAAGAGAAGGTGAGTTTGCTGAAAACAAGAGAATGTCATGCCATAGATTATTTCTGACCGATACCAGACACGCACATCTCATTTAAGAGAGTAGCTAGATAGTTGGAGAACAAGGTAACGGAGTTGGAGTCCTGGTAACGTCAAGGCAAATTAACAGATGTCGTCAAAATACCCCTGTAAATCGACATTCTAGTTAATTGGACAGATTCATCTTGATGGAAAGGGGAAGACACGGGGACAAGTTGTATGGCTGTGCACAGTTGCAAAATTTCTCACAACTTACATGAGTGCAGTACATGTAACATATATCATAATTACATGTCAAAACAATTAATAATGGCTAGAACACAGTGTAGCCATACTGATAAAAGCATTGTTCGACCTTTCGAAATTTTATCTTTTTTTTATTTTAAGACTATGGCTGTGATGAAAATAGAGCTCGTAAGAAGAGAAGTTCAGAAGATGATCCAGGTAAAAATACAAACCCTTTACTGACTTCCAATGCGTCAGTGATGGCAACGAAATTCGATGGTTTTTGCAAATTATCTTTTTAAGTGACAAGTTGCTGTATAACTGTGAGAATTATATTTTGATAATTGTTTTACCCGCGATTCACATGCATTTGCTGAAAGAGTTTATTTTCTTACGGGCATAAACAGAGCTCAAAATTTGCATGTATGCGTTAGGGTGCGTTTGTAGCTCGTCGCTACGTTATGAGCTCGAATGCCCTTGAAGCGCTTATTTTCTTAGGCTTTCCGGCTTATTTTGACAAAAAGACAGTTGTCTTAAAGGTGCGGAGATTTAACCATTACGTTGATGTTTTTGATCCATCAGTTTACAAGATATGCTGTGAAATGGGTGAAGGGAACATTACCACGTCCTGCCCTGCCCGTGCTTTCAACATAGAGTCGAGAGAATGTAAAAAGGCCTTCATGGAATGCTGCCTGAGAAAACATGGCGCCAAAGGTAAGAAAGTGTCCGATTGACCCTATAAACGCAACCTGCTTTGAACGCAATAAGACGTCAATCATTTACGTTTGTGACGTTGTTGTAATGTCGCAAACTAAAGATAATATAATTGCAAAGCGCGCGATCACCTATTCTTGCCTGCTCGCGTGTTTATATATTGGATCTCTCTAGGATTCTTTCTAAGTTACTTTCACATTTGATTGTGTTTGATTTGATTTAGTCCCCTCAGTTATAGTAGCATGTCTGTGCTCAGCTTGTAAACTTGAGACTAATAATAACGTGATTTGTTATTTTAATTAGTATTAATTTTATCATTATTATTATTATTATTATTATTATTATTATTATTTTTGTAACTAGTTATATAGGCCACTTTTATATGAGAATTGTAATATTTTTGTCTCATCGTGCATTGTTTTTTTTCCAGTAGCTCAGTGGTTAGAGCATCCGACTAGATCACGGAGGATCGTGGGTTCAAATCCCATCTGGGACTCGGATTTTTTCCGAGGTCTCCATAAATTCTATATCGTGTTGTTGTTATTTCATCATCATTATTATTATTATTATTATTATTATTATTATTATTATTATTATTATTATTATTATTATTATTGTTATTATTATCTTTTTATATGTTCACTTGAATTTCTCTGTGTGTTAATTCTTCATTGCCATTTTAGACGCAGCCCTGTTGGGAAGAAGTGGGGATTTCGGAGATTTTGGGCCGAGTGATGAAGAAATTCTTGATCAAACACAAGTTAGATCATTCTTCCCAGAAACATGGATCTACGACGAAAAAGTTGTGGGGTAAGATTAGTATTGTATAACATTCATCGTCTTAGACCGACCTCAAAATTTTCGCAGTTCTGCATATTCTAATAGCCAATGGACCAAGGTCCATTCCTTCTGAGAGGTGGCTGCATAAAATCATGATACTTTTATTCATCAAAGCGTATATGTGCAATACAACTATCATGATTCCATGCAGGCGCCTCTCATATAGTGGATTGGCCGTTCTGGTAGATACTCAACTGTTCACAGTTCTCTTTTTTTCCTTGGTCTATATATTGATGCGAGCGAAACTGGGGAAAGTACAAAATGCCCGTAGGTAGGGGTAGTGGAGGGGACAATTTTTTCCGCCCCATTACCCCAATGCTATTAACCCCACCGTCACTACCCACGAACATTTTGTATTCTCTCCAGTTTCGCTCGCATCAAGAGACCAAGGTGTATGCCCGTCGAACTCAACGATTGACATAGAAAAATAGGGGACTGTGAATAGTCTAGGTAGATACTTGTAGAGAGAGAATTCGTAAAAAAAATGCGTCTTAGATTTGGGTTTTTTTTTCGGGTGTGTCATTTTCATTTTACGGTATAATAGTAGTTCGTGTAATACTAGCAACAATAAATGAAACCCCGCCTTTCTGCCCCCGGTTGATACGGCGACCTCGTTACTACGGCCAGCTTATTTTGGCGCCAACAAAAGCTGACTCAGCCATTTTCTTATTTAGAGACCTCCTTTGACACGCCCAGGTTTTTGGGGTGATTAACGGGATTCCACTCCGATAATAGAGAGTTTAAGCATGACGTTTACGGCAGACGGCAAACGGCAAAGATTATCTCTGATTTTCTATTCTTTTCTTGTAATCCTCAAATAAATCATACAAAAATAGAAAAGTGTCTCTTACTATCCACTGCAAATACAAATAATATTATTTCGATTCTACTGTACAGAGAGCTGAAGACAGACGGCAAAAGTTTCATTTTTGCCGTTTGCCGTAAACGTCATGCTTAACCTCTCTAATAATACACCTCTGTAGCGCACACCAACATTAGGAAAATATTAGGCAAGACTGAAAGACAGAGTATAATGATGTGAATTATATATGCAGTTGCAGATGAAAGTGAAGAATGATCATCACAGTTCATTTCCCAATTTATGCGATTGGAAAGAAGAAGCCTGAAGAAGTCAGGGCTTCAACGGGATTCGAACCCGTGAACTCCGCGATGCCGGTGAGATGCTCTACCAACTAAGCTATGAAGCCACACAATGGGAGCGAGGTCAATTTATTGAGTTCATATCTCCCGAAGGGCGGACATCTTGGTCCTTTGATGCTAGAGAAACTAGGGAGAAGACAAAATGCCCATGGGTAGAGGCGGTGGGGTTGATAGCGTTGGGAGATATGAACTCAATAAATTGACCTCGCTCCCAATGTGTGGCTTCATAGCTCAGTTGGTAGAGCATCGCACTGGTATCGCGGAGGTCAAAGGTTCGAATCCCGTTAAAGCCCTGATTTCCTATGGCTTCTTCTTTCCAATTGCATAAATTGGGAAATGAACTGCGATGATCATTCTTCACTTTCACAGAGTATAATGTAGTTCACATGAGTCGACGAGCTAGATTCAAAAATTCTAACTTGTATCAATTTTCTCCAGCCCGGGCGGACTTGTTCAGATCGACGTTACAATACCCGACACCATAACCACTTGGGTCATGCAGGCCGTTGCCATCAACAACAAAACAGGACTGGGTCTAGCCACACCGCTAAGGATTGTTGGAAAGCGCGACTACTTTATTTCTCTGAAGATTCCATATTCAGTCAAAAGGGGAGAACAAGTTTCTCTGCTGGTGACAGTCTTCAACTATTTTGACGAGGAAATGCGGGTGAGTTTTAAGATACTCATGGATTCTTTTCTATCGAATCGCCATTTCACGTATAATACAGAAAACTCACTAGAACTAGTTAGCGCCTTCTTCTTTTCGTTTACAGCGGTTCCGAGAAACGTTGTCCCACAAAAGCGTACTAACGCAACAATGACAAAAGGAATTATTGATAGTGTTGGTTTACCACAACTAACATTGTTTACCTTGATAAAGGGAAAATTATATAATGAATATTTGTACCTGTGGTTTCTCCTTTCTTCCTGCGCAACTCCCACCTTGAACTTTGATCAAACAATAGCAATAATGCCTTTCGATCCATTGTCGCGTATGTGCTTACCCGTTACGCTTCTGTATTCATTCATTCGTGCATTCATTTATCCATCCATCCATCCATCCATCCATTCATTCATTCATTCATTCATTCATTCATTCATTCATTCATTCATTCATTCATTCATTCATTCATTCATTCAATCATTCATTCATTCATTTATTCATTCAATCACTCATTCAATCATTCATTAATTCATAATGTTACGAAAAATTGTGACGTGACTTGCGTGACTGACTAGAATCGCCTGGAACTTTCTTGCGTGAATCTCCTCACCAGGTAAACGGCCTCTGCATTTTGTGATTCCTCTAGCTTTTTGTTGTCAGTTTTTACCTTTTATAAAGAGTAGCACACGTCGAGAAACAATAAGACCTTGGCAGGGTAGGGTAGGGTTAAGAAATGAGTGGGGCTGGGTGGGACACATGTTATTTTTTTTAAGAACACCCAAAAGTAAAAACAACAACAACGACGACAAAAACAAAAACTGGTTTGAAAAATTCAACCAAGGTTGAAACAAATTAATCTAGGTTGAAATAATTCTGACTAAAAGAACAAATTGACCCACAGCATACATATTTTAAGGAGTAATCTTTGAAATATTGCTTTTATTTATTAATACCGTGAACAAAATATAAGAAGAAAATTTATCACACAAGGAAGTCTTACTTGGAGTTTATGAAAAAACTAAATCATCATCATCACCATCATCATCATCACCACCATCATCATCATCATCATCATCATCATCATCATCATCATCATGAACAAAACCAGCAGCAACAACAAATACGACAATGAAAGGTTGTGGTCGGAAATATATTGTACGGTACGATGATATTCATTCATACCGTTATTTTAATGGGGTCACAGTTGGTGCAGGCATCTACAACAAACTCCGCTTCTCCGTTTTCATCTGTCAGGTCCAACACATTGGGATCTCTTTCCGCTCTTCTCACATCTTTAAAGTTATTTCCTTCTTTGCCTTGAGCGGAAATAACAATCGGAACATTCGTGGCTGGTTTTTTGTTAGGGTGGGTGACCTTGACCTAGGAGGCAGTTGGAACACGTCTATGAACTCGGAAAATATTTAAGAAACATTATTTAAGAATACAATCCTCAAAAAGGTAAGGTGCTGCGAGAAGATTTTTTTATAGCAAGCATATTTTGCACTCATTGCTCGAATCCATCTTAATATCGAACTGAAAAAAAAAATACAACCCGTCCATACCTTCACTACAAAACGCAGGCCTGGTTTAAAATACTTTGCTGTGTCTTTGAACTGTATGAGATACGGACTTGATGTAAACTGGCACGATGTGTCCACAACAGTTGCCGTGTTGCCAGTAGCCCGTTCTAAAACTTCCGCCCGGACCTGAAGTCTGCTCTTTTCTGGAAACCATAATCCTCCTGGAAGCTCCCGGATGACCTGAACTTTCTGTTGTATGGTGGTGACTCCACTTGAATTAAGCTGAGTAAAAGAAAACAATGACAGGCAATATGGCAGATTGACTGGACAAAAGGGGAGCGTTACCTATGACAAGGGTGTTGCCGCGTTCGAAAACTGGTAAGATGTTTATTTTACCCAAGAACATCTCAATTAACAAAACTCTCTAGGTTTGCGGCAATTGCGTTGGACACCGGATCGAGCGGTCCACGTTCGGGCCTGGACGTGATCATTACGTTGCATCCTTGGGTAAGCCACTGGACTCTCACAGAGCCTCTCTCTCGGGTGTGTCAATGGGTACCAGCAAATATATAATGCTGGGGGAAGGGGTGAGTAATCCTGCCATGGGCTGGCATCCGGGCCATAAATACTCCTAGTCGCTACATGAAACCGAGATTAGCTCCTACTTCGTTGGCGACTGGTCTATCAGTTTGTCTATCAGTTTGAAAAATAGATTCAGCTGCAAGTATTAGCTAGGAGGTGTTCAATGTACATAAGTTGAATTACGCAGAATCTAGCCTGCGAGCAGGCTCACGTTTGAGTCACATGCGCGCGCGGTGGAAGCGATCCCGTGCTTGTGCTTCAATGTTGCTTTGTTTGGCTCTTTATGGGCAGCGTTATCCATTTCGTTGCGTGGAAATAACTGAGGAAATTACTTACCATGGGGCGTTGTGTTGAGAAAAGAATGGTCCGGCCGTCAACTGCCGCAATACTCATAGAGATAACTACGTCGCCAATAACAGGTTTCCCATACGTGTACCTTGAAAAAAAAATTCAGATAAAATGTCACATCAAGAGGTTACATGTGTTAAAAATGGATTCTCACGCTCATAAATTAGATTTTACGGTTTTGTTTTCTATGTCTTCTGCTTAGTTTAAGTTTTGATTAAAAGGTAGGTAGGTAAAGTCTGCATGCGAGCCAACTGTGTCCCATCAGGCCGGAGCTTATCCCGGTTTCTATAGCATGAAGCGAAGTAGGAGTATTTCTACTCCCCCCTGGATGGGATGCTAGTCCATCGCAGGGTTACCCCCAGCATTAAGTTCGCCAGTACCCAGAGTAAAGTGACTTGCCCAAGGACACAACACAATGTCCCCGGCCAGGGCTCGAACCTGCTCTGGAGTCGAGCGCATTAACCATGAGGCGGCTACTGCGCCTCACTACTCAAGGCCGTAGTTGACAACATTTCCAAACACCTCAAAGTTAGTCATCAATACGCTGCAGCGAGCCTCATAAATTTTTAACTCTCTTTTCGTTGTTTGGAAACGTGATCAGACACGGAATTTCGCTCCCAGCCTCTATTCAGGAAAGGAACCCTCCCTGGTAGACATGGCTCGAGAGACAGGCGGAAATAAAGGCACAAAACGGAAATAAGAGTGAATGAATGAAACTTTATTTAACCACTGGCACGGGCAATTCTTCAGCTATTTACAAAAAGATAAAAACTAAAACTACTCAACTGTAACTATAAACTACATTATATTAAAAAACTGCTTTCCGTGAATGCCATGCCTTGTAGAGCTTTGCTGATTTCGCGTTTGCACGACCTGTCAGATTCCGCGCACCTAGCCTCTTAAGGCACGCGATTCCACAGTGTGGCGCCACTATAACTAAAACTATTTTTGAAATTATTTTGTGCGCGACAATCTAACACCCTAAGTGAGACCAGAATCCTTGATTTGAACCCGAGACGACAAGCATCCCTGACCTTTCATTCGGGAACTCAAAAAAGAACTTAGATATCATCGCCCATACCTGGTCGTCACGCTGATCTTGACTTCGTTATCAGTTTTCAGTATGTAAGGGGGCACCGTGAGTTTTACAGAAAACTTGGGAAGAACTGAAAGATCATAACAATGAAAGTCAGAATTATAGAAAACGCGAACAGAACTGCGACTAAATCAATCGGAAAACAAATCTTACCGTATTCTTTCACCTCGAACTGCACGGACGTATTATGGATATTCTGTGGTTAAAAAAGGGAATTGTGTTAAGAAAATGCGATCACTCAGGGTAAACTAAAAAAAAAAGAAAATAATACTAGATACTGTTTCTGAATTCTCAATTTTGCTGAAATTCTTATATTATGCGCCACTTTTGAATATGTTTTGTTTGCCAACGGGAAAAAAGTAAGGTGTTTGACTCCTTGGAAACAAAGTGTGGCGTTGTTTCCACCAATTTTTACCACTATACTGATTTAACTTCGAGACGGGTGTTCCAGAAACGGAATGGGGAAAAAACATGTACGTATCTGAACACCAAATTGTTTGGCGTGCCCCCTTCTTTGTACAATGAGATAGACTGCTGGGGCGAGAGGAGAAGGGGGGCGGGGTTTGTTATCAATTCATAATCAGCAATTTTAGCAATTTTTAAACATTAAGCAGATTCAAAATGCAAAATAGATCAGCCTCGTCCATGAGACTTAATATACATCCCAATTTTAAGCCGTGCCTCATTTCTGGAAATGTTTATGCCATTCAGTCTCATGTTAAAAAGAATATAATAAGGGAAATGAAATACCTGGTGACCGTAAACGGCCGTTATGGTCCAGTTTCCATGGAGAATAAAATCACCCAAATCAAGCCTCTTCGATATGATGCCTTGGTAAACAGTCAAAACAGCATGATAAGTCGGAATACGTATTTTCAAAAGTTTACGATGGTACTTATTTTTACAATAAAGCCTCTTGAGATATACGAATTGATATTATAAATAGGAAGCAAATTCTTAGAAAAATTCCGTGTTGCTGCCTTTTCTAAATTGGTCAAAGTTAAAAACCTGTGCTAGTGTCCTCGTCCTTCCATTGTTGCACTCTGATTCCCTGAGGATTCTGGAGTAAAAGAAGGAAAAAGAACTTGTCAAAATGTTCTTAGTGCTGTGGGTTGCCAGCGCAGCAAACTCAGTTGGTCAGCCAAAGATGTAAACAATCAAGTTAAATTAAAAGGAAAACAAGGAAGACGAATTGGTCAAAATGGTCCTTATACTGGAAGTTGCCAATAATTTTACTCGTACCACTAAAATTAAGACTATAGAAAACATGTACGGGTTTCAATCGAGTTATTAGAAATACGACGGGAAGTTTGAGAGAACGAGAATTGTGTTTCCACGGCTTTTTCGAGTTTTCCCGAACTTTCACGAGTGTCCCTATAACTCGTTATGGTTCACCACTAAATTTTCTCCGATTCTCATTGGTTTAAATTGATCACGTGGCGCGATACTGTTCATCCGCGGAGAGACACTATCAGCTCATAGAAATCTTGAGCTCATAATCTAATTGTTTAATAGAAACAAGTTTTTTAACCAATCAGTAGGCGTATTTTCTTAGGACTGTTTTGTAAAAGCTCGTGGATAATTAATTATAGTTAATATCCTTATACTTTGCTATGCCTTCGGTTGCTCCTTAGTTACATGGTTTCAATGTGGTCCAAGATTGTGGCCTGTCATGTCATTCTTTTAGTTTGTTTAAAATCTATGGTTTGAAATTACCTTTATAGGGTTTGTTCGTGGTTTTAAAGTTTATCATATATTAACAAAACTACATCTTGAAGCTGAAAACAAAACAAAACAAAACAAAAACTTACCATTACTATAATAGTAATCTGTATTGAGAAACAAAAGGAAAAAATAAGCAATGTAAGATATAGAAGGTACTGAAAGTATCTTTTTCAGTGGCAATTTGATCTTCTCCAATTAATGCAAAATGGAAAAGGGGACTTTTTCTCTTCAATGATTTGCGAACCTTAAACACATTGTTAAAAGGAAACACTCACTCGAGCGGGTAGATTCTCAGGCATAAAATGAATTGAAGTGACATGAATTTTGACTGAACAATCTTACGAGAACGAAAACAATAACGAGAACAGACTGCAGAGAAACAACTCAGCGGTGACAACAACAGCGGTGAAAACAACAGCTATGATGACAACAGCAGCAAACGCCTTAACAACACAAGATGTAATGTCAAGGGAGAGAAACTCTGTATTGGCACTTTTGGCAGTTAAAGTGAAATAGAAACACCTCATAGCGGATGTAATAATTCAGCGCAGTAAAGTACTGAAAAGAAAAGACAAAAACAGACTGCGAGGAACCTACTGAATAAATCAGAAGAGAAGAAGTCCTTTCCTTACCTTTCTTCGTGATGGCTTCATGTCAAACTCAACGGGAATTACTCGGAATTTCACTATAGGAAAAAAGTTCATTTCGGATAAGTGGACGTTAGAACTTCAATGATGTGAATGGGGGATGTGGGGCTGTTTTGCTTGCCTTACCGGCTTTTCTTCCTTCTGTGAATTTTTCTTTACTTAAAATAAGGGGGGCACCCTCCAACCCCTCCCCCCCCCCCCCCGGGCACCCGAGTCCACTAGATCCGCCTCTGAGATTTCACTTTTCACAACTATAGATAAGGGCTATGACATTATTAGCATAATTAACTTCATATCAATGAACATACTTGGTACTATAATTTATCAGATTGGCCCAACTAGTTGCTTGAGGCAAGAGAAAACCTCAAAGGGCTTGGTTAGGCGTGGAGTTCTTACCACTCTGCCTGGGGGTGTAGATTGGTTTGTCTGTTTGTATGAAGACCATTCCGTCTCTGTAGCTCAGAAGAATCTTGGCCTCTTCGTTAAACTGGAAATGACCGTCATCTGACTTGGCCACGAGATAAACGTACTGCTTGTCTACAGAGTTGGTATCTGGTAAGTCTTCAGGTCTCACCTGGAAATAATATAGCAAACACCGACATCATAAACCCATAAACTCTTCAAGTTCTTACGCCGAAAATGTCACTTAATGATCATTTCTGATCTGTTTAACTTGTCAGTATCTTGACTCATCTTGACGTTGGAATAAAACTACAAGGCTGTTCACTGCTTGAGTCAATAGGGAGTTTAAGCGAACAACGACGACGGCGTAACGAGACCGTAAGAAAACAAAAGGTTTAATTGGCAAAACAATAGCTGTGTACGTGCGTTATAAATCTTTGTACATTTCTTCTGCAAAACAACGACTTGAAACTGATGACCAAGTTCTGCGTCGTCTACGAAACGTTGACGACGACGGCTAAATCTCCCTATTACTTCACCAGTCGGTGTTATGCTCTAAAATGCGTCTATTCAATTAATTAAACGTCAATATGATAATTGCATGAAATACACACAACGTCGCTGCAAAAATTAGTGCACGGTTTTCTATTCATTTCGATGAAATACAGAAGTCTTTTCATTAGTTTATAAATGAAATAGACCCTCACCTTCACTTTTAGAAAAATGTTGCTTCCTAGAAGGACAAAAAAAAAAGAAAATTAGAGTAGAAGTACTTGTCAGCAGCCCTAAGATGGTTCACTGCTCTCCCTGTTGGTTTACAGGAGGGAGGAAAACGTGAGTACCCCGTAAAAAACTCTCGGGGCAAAGCGACAACCAACAACAAACACAGCTCACATTTGACATTGGTGGGAAGAGAGCGTTCTCACCACTGCGCAAACCCTGCTCCCCAATAAACAGCATAGTATGTTGTGTGGCTCTAGTAAACGAAATTTTTGCTACGTTTTTGGTAACGGCTTGCAACTGAAAGACGTAACTATAATTCAGCCTACAAATACGATTGTTTGCGCATCTCATGAGCTGAGCATTTGTGCTGTTTCTTGCTCTTGTTGCCGTATTAAAAAGAAAATTTACCTTGGTTTACAACTCCTTGTATTTGGGAGAATGTTTTTCTTCTGTGTGGAAAGTCCTGTAGATATAACTTCACTGTCACGGGTTGAGCATTATCGAAAACGGAAATCGACACTTTTTCTTCCACTCCAATGTGAAATACACTAGGAGCCATGATGGAAAATCTGCAAACAGAAGAAAAAGAACAAAATAAATCATGTTACTTCAATTGAAGTGCCCCTTACAACTTTTGCAGCACGACCATTACTGAGATTTAGCAAAGACGACTGCAACGGCAGGGACGATGCCTTGTAAAAAATGTCACATGTTTATAATTTAATTTCGAATGTGACAACTGTGTTGATCTTTTCAGTACACGGTCTCCCATCTGTCTAAAAACCAAGCTTAGGCTGAACATGCACCGACGGCGTTAAATTTTAAAAGCAGATACGTAAATTAGTCATTGCGATTCGCATTCTCCAAAATACGTGGAATTTAGTCATTTCAAGTGGTTGTTTTGCAGAGGACGGCAGAGAAATGTACCAAGATTAAAACGCACTTGCACTGATAGCCATTGCTTTACTCATTAAACTTTTTGTTTGGTTACGAACCACAACGCTCTTGTCCTTCGCCGTCGCCGTCGTGGTTTGCTAAAAGTTCCTGTCAATAGTGGATGGTGGAAAGCTGAACGATACGGAGTACCGGAAGAAAAAAATCCATTCCCATTTTTTTCACTTTTTCTCTCTCAACCCCTCCCAGCCTTCTCTCCTTGAATGCTGCATGATCTCCTGACCCTGATACGTTTTAGCCTGTCCAAAATACGCATAAATTAGTACATCGTTTGATCTGCGTGGGCATGCATTAATTTATTAGGGCAGGAATCTCCACAGCTAGGCATCAACCGATTACACGATTCCAAAAATGACCATAATTTGGTGTAAAACCGTGCAAAGAAACTACCGTGCGAAAAATACAACTAAATGCAGTTTGCCTATGGAGCTATAGTCGACAATAACAGAGAAAAGCCTTACGCACTTTGAGTGTTAAGGAAGGTCTAAAAAAACTGAGCTGTTACCGATATGGGGCTATAAATACACCGTGGCAATATCCAGGTAGGCACTGTTCTCTTCTGGGGCCCTGTACAAGTAAAAAATCCAAACTCGTGGGAGTTTTCTTTTTTTTATTTTTTTTTTATTTTAATCCTCTTCTAATTACATCTGGAATTTCTAGCAAAGTGTTAGCGGAAGATAAGCAACCCACTCTCAATGCAAGATTGAAACTTCCGGTTTCACAACACTAGTCGGCACGGCACGACATCTAGCGTCTGGGCTGGGAGTACGAAATTGATAATTAACTCGATAAATGTAAATTTCATATAACTTTTTCCACTGCTAGTGTTTTTTAAAACTGACAGTAACTGTGAATGGAAAAGAAGTCAACCCCAAATTACCGTAAATCACATAAATTTATTAACGTCCGGTTTCAGTGATTTCGGGTGTGAAGCTATCCACGTAGGCAGGTCAACCGGCAGATTACAAGTTTGTTTGCTTACAGCTTCGCTCGCAAGCATGTCTTCCTTCCAATTAGTGATTTAAACAAATAAGACCATGATGCTGCTGGGTTGGGCAATTCTGAATAGCATATTGAGAAACTTTGACAGAAGGAATAGCTGACTGACACCATATTTCTTCCTTTTCCGCCGTGTGTGTTTGTGTGATTGCTTACACAATAACATACGCAATGAATCACTCATAAACAGGGAGAGTGCTATTATTCCTCATACAAGCGCCATAGATGTGTTAATTTACTGAACTGTCAGCTTAGATCTCAAAACTGATTTCGCATGACCCTAGTGTGTCGACATTATGTGAGACTTCTTCATTTGTTGAACTTAGTTCTTTTGAATCGCAGAAATGACTGCTAAATATAGTATTTCTTGTGCTTTGTGGTCTTTCTTTCACCCATTTAAAAAAAAATCAACGCTTTTCCATTTGGATTGTAATAGTTTGTTATGCGCGGCGGTAACGATTGAGATTATCGCCATTATCATGATCAAATATAGATAACATTTTGAATTTTGCGTTACTTTGACGTAACCTAGAACATTGCGAAACATCGCTGTTGGAATTTTAAAACAGCTCTAAATTAACTTACCTTTTAGCGGATATACATCCTATCGCAAGAAAGAGCAAGCTTACTCGTAACACTGTACCAAATAGCTCCGCCATGCTTGCAGCAAAGCTTGGGGACACTGAATTGTCTTCCTTCAGTGCTGCGATTAAAAGGCGTGATATGAGATGTGCTGAGACGCGTCTCCCAAAGACATCACGTTGAGGTGCTGACAGCTAGGTGCCAACTTTTTCTATCGTATTCATTTCCTTTTCATCATGAGATTTCGACGTGTTCAAGGTCATGTCAAAATAATCTCATTAAAATCAGGAGAGATTGTAATTGGGGAGTGGGGAACTGTTGGGAGACAGTTCCCTATTATTTGTGAACGTCATAATTGTGGAGGTTACGGGGAGGAATGAACGTAAACTGAAGGAATTTCTAACCCGGTCTTTCTGACACCTGCAGGCTATTTTGCTTGCTCCTCCTTAACCTTCGACGCAAACCAAAATATAGCCAAAAAATCATCAATGATCTCATGGTTAAGCGGGCTTAGTACAAGACTAATTTCAGGATTGTTCTCACTATAGTTTACATGGCCCCTTGTGTCATAGTCGTCATAGGGACTCATAGATGTGTGAGAAACAAACCCCACCGTGTAATATAACCTCGATCGTAAGGTTAATTCGTTAAATTGGCGGAGGCCTTTGTTTCTCGCCTCTGAATTATCCTTGGCTTTGGGAGATCCTTTTTACAGGCCTAGTGCTCTCGGTAATCAAATCAAGTACTGATGCAGGAGGAAGTTATAGATTATAGATAGTGTTGAATTTCGTGGAGTATACACTTTGTTTTTTTTCTGAAGTGTTCATAACTGTACTTGTCTCTTTTTGCGAACAATTCCGCCTGTCACGGACTTTGGAAGGGAAGTAACACTTATAGCATTATTACCCTAAACAAACATGATCTAGTAACGGTTTGATCACCTCGTGCCAAAGGATATCATTCGCCCCCTCAATTCCATGAACATGTGCTTGGCATTTCTCCAGTGAGGTTTGCGCATTCGGTTTTTGCTCAATAACAAAGGCATAGTATCTCACAGACTGAGTAAATGATGCTGTATTTGTTTAGACATTTTTTTTTTTCATTTTTCTGCTTCATCGTACACTGGTTCCATGGATTTACTTTGCTTTTATTTGTTAATGGTACGAAAACCTCTAAAACAAGGGCAGCTTCATCTCAGCAACAGCGCTTTTTCCGCCATTCGAAGTCAGAAATTCTTGTCAGAAGTGAAACACTAGTAATGCATCAAGTAATTGTTCAGCTCCTTCTTCAGCATGTTCGCATTAACTTTTTCCGGCTGGTCCTGAAGTGTGGGCAGGGAAATAAAAAAAAAATTAAAAATTCTGGGAAGCGCCTCGCATAAGTAGTCTCGCCCCGTTCGCGTTTAATTTCTTAATGTTTTTATTTAAAATAAACATTAGTTCATTACCCGTCAGTTGTTGACTTTTTATTAATTGGCGAGACAAATTAGACATCACGTTTATTTAACACTAATATAATAACGTGTATTAGAAGAGATAAGGGGGGATTAGGAGAGATTAGGAAGCTTAAGGGCGGGTGTTTTTGAGAAGAGGACGGCAACCGGAATGGAGCACATTTCGAATGCTAGGGCCGTAATGTCTCCCAGATTTTTAGACTACTCATCTCTAATGGAGAAAAGATACTTAGCATTGGGAATGTGATTGTGCGAGGGCACGTTATAAGTGAAAATAGCTCACTTCCGGTTGCCGTCCGTGTCTCAGTGCGAGGTCCCGGGAGGGGACTTCCAAAATGAAAGGGAGGGGGGGTTGCTCGAGGGAAATTGTGAATTAAACCCCTAAAGAAGACCAATCATGGCGCGTAAAATCCTAAACGAGGTCTTCACGGCCGCATATGGGCAACATATAATGGCGTTTTCCCCAGAGCACCCTAAGTGAGACCGAAATCCGAAATTTTCTCTCCTTAGCAAGAAGACGAGGATTCCCACCTCTTTCACATGAAATACTTCCCCAGGATGTAGCCTGCAGAACAGAGTTGAAAAAAGGCGAGCCGAGGACAAAGTCACTTAAAAAATGATTTTATATTTTCCCTACGCAGCCGCGATACTTCAAAATCATTTTCCTTTGTTTCTCAGTGTCAAAACAATCAGGAAACTGCATGGTACTCACACAGAGCGAAACATTTAAAAAAAAGAAATGGTCGTCGTGGTTCACGTTCTCTGGATAACGCAGAATTTAGTCATTTCACGTTGTTGTTTTGCAGAGGAGGACACAGAAATGTACCAAAATTAACGCACGTGCACAGCCATTGTTCTGCTCACGAACCTTTTCTCTGTTAAGGTTATTCCTCACAATTGCACTGCGCATCCTTTCTGCGCATAATTTATGGCGTCATTTAGCGCGCTCTCGTGCACGTGCACACTGAAAACATGGCGGATTTGCCTTGATATTGAGCTCTTTCAGTTGAAAAATGGCTATAGCTCACCAACGAGCATGGGCACCCCAATTTTTTTTCCAGTCATTGTAATCAACTTATCATGAACTTTGCTTGAGGAATGACTGATCTGATTTCTATTGCTGAAAATTGAATAAATAGCGAAAATAGCAAGTAAACTGTGGTCTTTTCTATTTTGCCCTACGGTAACCATGTCAAGAAATTGGGTTAAAATTTTAATCAAGGATTCAGCTTTCTGTCTAAATCAAACTTAAAAAGTTTATTTGCGTCCGATACAATGCATTGACTCCAGTTTAATGCTGTTCTCATGAGTCTCGGTCACAAAAATTTACAATTATTGCTGGGAATGCGTTCTTGTAATAAGCGGTAAATAATGCCAAAGTGGCTCATTTTCAATGCCCCAGTGCTCCTTAATGAGTATGGGCACCCATCTTTTTTATTTCAAAATTGAAGTTCTCATATGATAAATATTCAGTGGGCAAAGTTTGAACGAAAATCTGTTGTCAGTTTTATTTCAGGCGGGGGTACACATGAATTAAAGTGAAATTTTGGTAAGGTTAAAGAGAGGTTGAAAGGGAAAAAAAAAAGGGTTATGGAACACCATCAGACAGTTGCCCGACCGCACAATGGCACCCCAGGTTGTTGGGCAACACTCCACCAATTATTAACTTCAAACTTCAAACTCTAATTTCAAAACAACACCAAATCTTCAAAATTTCCTATTTCCATAAATTTTACTTATCCTTTGAGAAAAAACTATTTATCTCTAAATATACTTAAAAATCACCAAAAAATTTACAAAACGACCCAAAACATAGATATGTGAAATGAGCATAGAGATTCTTGATTGCTTGAAACGTAAACGAGATATTTGCATTAAAAACATAATTCCCAGCCAAAATACGGCTTTCAGGTGGACCCCCGCCTTAAGGGGAGCGACGTTCCCGTTGAACCTCCCGTTGCCGCCGTCGTTGCGGTTTTCTGGCGGGGGTACACGTGAATAGAAGTGAAATTTGAAGTATTATAAAAACTAAATTGTTAGGATTAAAATGGGTTGGAAACACTATGGCTCCTACGTAGGGGAGAAATGATTTCCGTCATACATGACGCCTGGCCTGAAATAGCCTACGCGTAGCCGTACCCTCCCCCTACCGAGGAAAAACATCCCCTCCCTCCCGTCTGTCCTCGGGAGGAGGGCACCGCTACACGTAAGTAGGCTAGGCCTGAAATGTCAGTCAGGCCATGTCACGCCATAACCATCAGAACAGGTGACATTCGTATCAATCAGAAATGACAAGGGAATGTTTACGGTGTAGGAAGGAACATCATACCTGCGTTTCCTTTTCGTTCTTGAAATCCCGCGCGTGCCCCCGCGTTACCGACAGGAAGTCTAAAGAAATGACCTTGTTCAAACACATAATAAACATGTTCAATTGAATTGTAGTGCATACATGATCAGGTTTATATAATTTGTTCTGCTATTCTTGGCTAGATTCGAGAAAAATAATATTCTCTCTGAGAAACAGGTCGGAAGTAGGAAAATCCTCCTTTTGTGAAACAACCACCTCAAACTCAATTAACGGTGCACCCGTAATGAACTATTTTGATTAAATTGCCATATCCATAGTTCGAAATGTGAATTAGAGCTAATTGTCAAGTTGGAATGGAAAAGGTGCCAGAGAAAGGAAAAAGGGAGATCTGATCACCTTTAAGAAACTCCTCGACTGGCCTTTTTATTGGGTTGACAAATAAAATAAATTTTATCTAGTCTTGAAATGGAGGAAGGGGGGGGGGGGGGGGGGGGTCATAGGATGACCTTGTCTTGTGCAGGCAGCTTTCAGCCACGAGTTCTGAATTTAGAATAGAGAATACTTTACATTGCTTTAAGTTCAACCGTACCAGAAAAGGAACCAACACAACGTGAAAGCTCTGTTGTAATTATTCACGCACTCAGTTTCAACCGAGTTTGTCAACTTCCTTCCCCAGCCAGCTCTCGAAAAGAAGAACAATTTTCAAGGATGACCGGATTTAGCATGAAAACCTCCACGCCAAAATCGACAAAATCGTGTTACGTTTTCTAGGAATACCTTTTCTCTGAAATCGAGGCTTGTATGTCCAGACATGAATCATAACAACATGTCGTGTGGCTGTCAACACCTTAGCGTGTTGTTCCAATAGTTACGTTTCGGAGGTTTCATGTATATTTATTTCTTTTGCTACCTAAACAAGGAACCAGTCTGTCCAAGCTTTGACCCAGGCATGGCGGAGCGACATGGCATGTTTCAACTAACCTTTCTTCTACTCGTAACTGGATGTGTATCAGCTACAAGGTGAGAAAATTTGGTAATCTCCGAGGGGAAGTAATTTCGATGTTTAACTTATCATGCAAAAGAAATGAAAGCGTCAGATCGTCAAGGTAGATTTATGGTCAAAACTCGCGTGTTGGAGGTATGTTAGACGCGACCGCGTGGGTCGCAGAAGAAAAGAAACTTGACACTAGTAATATATGATATCGTCGGCAAGCAGCGTTCAAATCGTGCCCCACCGAAATCTCGTTTCGCTTTTGATGAGACAGACTCGAGCCCGGGTATTTCAAAGCCGAATTAAGCCAGATATGTCTTGGATTGAACGCTAATTAACAATTAGATTATAAGCTCGAGATTTCTATGAGGTGATAGTTGATGAAGCCGAAGGCCGAATCAACTATCGCCTCATAGAAATCGAGAGCGAATAATCTAATTGTTTTAGTAGAATTCTAACTGAAATTAAAAGAAATAACGGTTTCCTATGATTTTTTCCACGCATTATTGGACTTTACGCTTAGACAAAGTTGCACGTATTGAACTGTCCTTGGCAAATTTGCAGTTGTTTACGCGCGCACCCGCTTTCTCAATATTTTCAAGTTTTTAAAGTCAAGAAATCGTCAATGTGCTTCTTTAAGTTTTCTCAGGAATTTAATTACATGTTTACACCTAAATTTCCTTCCAAAACCTCGGAAAAACTATAAAAACATCGCATTTCGAGGACGACCGGCAGCCAACTGCACTCTAATGGCTGATAGTATACGAGTAGCTCAGCCAATCAGATTGCAGCATTTGCATTAGTATACTAGTAGAATTCTACTAATGATATATAAGCATCACAAACTGTAGGTTCGATTACCAGCCGCTGTTCTGAAAAGGAGCCCGCGCTCGTCCCCCAAACTCACTGTCTCACGCGTCCAGCCGTCTCCTCTCCGGAAGGGTAGACCATACACGAGAGAGCGGCGGAAATCGAGCCTACACAAAGTGGCCTCATTGGTAAAATTAAAAGTCACGAAAACACAGTACACACAATAGCCCTTTTCACGGTTAGCTTTCCACATTTGCATTACAATAAAATCTAGCATGTATGCGAGGCAATTTCGGGCTAAAACTACAAAATAACCCGAAAGTGCCTCGCATACATGCTAGATTTTATTGTAATGCAAATGTGGAAAGCTAACCGTGAAAAGGGCTATTCTGTCAGATAGGAAGTAATATGAAAATGGAAGAAGCCAAAGAATGTCTGCGTAGAAGGCTAACTCAGGATTAGCCATTCCAGGAGGGAGGGGGCGTCTCCAGGCAAATGAGTGGCTTAGTCATCAGTCCGGAATATCCCAATTTATTTTTTTCTCAAGCATCTGAGCGGGCCGGATGCCTAAATCCTCGAATTTGATTGGCTAATCTTACACACGTGACCGGTCCAGCTTTTTACGATACGGCCCACGGGCCGGATTTTTTCCCGCTGCCTGCCCCACTGCTTAAATTTCGCTCCTAAAAGTTAGCGGTAATCGGCAATCTTTTACCTTTTTTACACATCCATCGACGATTAGTCACCACAAGTTTATCTCCGTTCTCTTTGACATGGCAAGGAAAGTCACTGTAAGTAAATTGAGTTGAGTGTTTTGAAGTTGTGAAAGTTTGCTTGGTTGTTTGTAGCTTGGCGCTGTAATGGCGCTTAATCCTGTGTTTCCCTCGCCGTAGAATTTGAGTCAAATTCAGTCAAGTTTACGTTTTTGATCGTTGCTGTATTCAGGAGAATTTCTGTAGAATACACTTAATGAATTTCCTCGCTTTCTGCTATTCAATTTATGGTAGAAAAGTCTGATTTCAGTCAAGTGATTTCAGTCAAGTGACGACTGACAGACATTGTTTTTGTAGTAAAACTTCAAACTTCGCACGAAATTTCACACCGGGAAAACAATTTTGGAAAACTTAACTGGTTAAATAAATGCAACTAACATAAAGTAGTTCGGAAACTATATGTTCTTTAATACATCTTTCTTGGCCTACTATCTGAATTATTCGCTCGTTGCCAAGACTTTTTACAAATCGTTAGTAGACGGCGCGCAAGCCGATTCAAAGACAATTAGAGTTGCGTAAACAAACCCATTAGTACTCTGTAAAACCAATTCACTGCAGGAAAAAAATAAACATGTTATTTACCGGGCTAGGTCGGTCCGTATGGGAAAAACTGTGCCCTTGGTCTTGAGTACGGCCCTCGGCCTTCGGCCTCGGGCCGTACTCAAGACCTCGGGCACAGTTTTTTCCCATACGGACCTCCCGCCCGGTAAATAACATATATATATTGGGACATCCGTGACGTCACGAAACCATTGTTCTCAAGGAAAATGGCGTCCATTTTTCAAAAACCCCGGGCAAAGTAGAATTCCGTTGTGCCGGGTTTCGTATGAGCGCACATCCGGGACTTTTAGCTAGAAAACATCGCGTGCAGCAAAAATTTTTTGGGGGATCACTTTCTCGGGGAGCTTAGAAAACAGGCTTGAATAGGTAGCCGAGCCTTTTCATCGCAATATTTTAACAGTTGTGGAGGATTTATTTAATGATGTGACTGCAGATTGACTGCGAGAGGGTTGTAAGCAAAGCTAAACATAAAGGTTTCAGACCAGAAAAGGTAAGCGTTATTTTGGTAGCCTCGCACCAATTATTTTAAACTGTTTTTATTTCAAGCCTTGACTATGTCTTGAGTTTTGACTTGTTTTGTTGTGCAATCTTGGATTAGTCACGCAATGGAGTGTTCTGGTCAAGTGTTTTCTACGATCTACTCTTTTCTTTTCCTTGCAGCCTCCTTTTCCATTGCTTGCTTTTTGTTAACTTCTTGCGCTTGCATTGACAGATGTACCAACGCGCATAAACTACTTTAACCCCTTTCCTTTTGTTACCAGCTTGTGCAAGGCATCAAGAAGAACGACCAATCTAAGAAATTAAAACTCGAGCCGAGCTCGAATCACGAAGGAGCACTGATGTTACATCGATTAAGAATAGGCAACTGTCAGCTAAGGAACATGCTGACAAGATCGGACGAATCCAGAAAAATGTCAAAACCGAATGAAAAGATGATGGAATTAGAGAAAGAACAAAATAAAGCATTTGACTCTTATCCAAGAGTGTTGTCTGTGACTGCAAATTTCCCTAAAGAAAGAAAATAACGTAGCACGATATAGCCAAGAAAACAATGGAATCAAAGAAAGCACACATAAAGAACCTCTCAGATTACGATCTCACACGCGACGAAATCAACCTTCCGTCAAGGGGGCTCAATTATATTCCTTCACCCGTGACAAATAAAAGTCACATAAGAAAAGCGCTCTTAAAGGATTTCGCAGCTTTTGCAAGGTGATTGCGCCTGCAGTTTATCTTCCTCGGTAGAGATAAAAAGCCGCATCCTTTTCCTTCAGAGGAAACTTTTGAAGATAACATTAAGGTGGCTGAAAACAGTTTCCAGTACTTTCCAAGACTCACAGTTTGATGGGTCATTACAACCACTCTATACCGGTTGATACCAAAGTCATGACATCAACAAACTACCCAATCATCGGGGAACAAGTTGCTGTTATTTTTGTGGCACAATAGGTTACCATAGCAACAATATGACCTGCTAAAAACACCCTTAATTTTACCTTTAAGCGCTTATAACTCAAAAACGAGCTCGGTGACCCCCATTTTTTATTATGGAATTGTAATCAGCATGATAAGATGCAACTTTTTGCAAAGTTAAAAAAAATTCTACGAAGGGGGTTCAGAGCCACCTTAAATTTTCGAAAATTTAAGGTGGCTCTGAACCCCCTTCGTAGAAATTTTTTAAACTCTGCAAAAAGTTGCATCTTATCATGCTGATTACAATTCCATAATAAAAAAATGGGGGTCACCGAGCTCGTTTTTGAGTTATAAGCGCTTAAAGCTGAAATTAAGGGTGTTTTTAGCAGGTTATAATGTTGCTATGGTAACCTATTGTGTGACGAAAATAATACCAACGTGTTCACCAATGATTGGGCATTTTTTTGATACCATGATTGTAGCATCAACTGATAAAGGGTGGTTATAATGACCCATCAAAATCTACGTCTTGGAAAGTGCTGGAAACTGCTTTGAGCCACCTTAAGCAATTCAAACGAAAATTACGAGCGAGGGGTTATCCAGATAACCTTTCGGAGAACATTCTTTCAGAAGTTAAATCACAGGCTGACCACTCTATGTGTTCGTGGTTTAATGAGAGTTATGAATAAAGCTCTGAAAATTGCACATTTAAATCACATCTCGGCCTGAATATCCCAATAAAGTTAAATGAAACCATATTCGACTCATGTATGGTGTTTTTTCGCCTTCCTGGGCCGTCTAAAGCGTCTTACAGCGAAATTACTGGTTTCTAAGCTCCCCAAGAAAGTGATCCCCAAAAAAATTTTTGCTCGCGTGCAAGCTTTCAGCAGCCATTTTGGATTCTAGTTGTGGAGATTCCAAGAGGTTTTATGTGGTTTAGCATCGTAAAAACGCAGCGATGTAAGACGATTTTCTGGCCCGTTTTCAAGGTAGGTGAAGAATCTTTGTCTTTTTCTTGTATTCACGTATTTTTCATGAAGCTCGCAGTATTTTTCCTGAGTACTTTAGTCGATAAACTTTCATCATGCCAAGTCTCAGCATGGTAGACAAGCTAGATTTTTGGTAGACTTTTCTAGAAGTCAGACCACTATCGCTCTTCCATTACACTCGAGAGTAACACGATCGACTTGTGCTATTCTTGACCGATTTCCA
Organism: Platygyra sinensis; assembly: GCA_019787425.1. Lineage (NCBI taxonomy): Eukaryota > Metazoa > Cnidaria > Anthozoa > Scleractinia > Merulinidae > Platygyra > Platygyra sinensis. The sequence continues at coordinate 1,290 of JAHPZR010056107.1, read as the reverse complement.
CTTTGTTACTGACTAAAATTATTAGGCTCTTTCTCGAATTTGTGGAGAGACACTCGAGGATCACAATCTTGAATTAAATACCTTGTCAATCTTCCGTACGAATTTGGTCGCCTTCTATTATGATAAGTTTAATGTAGATTTTTTTTTAACTTTACAAAGTGAGTGTCTCAATTAATTTGTGGGAAAAAGTATCTTGAAGGCAAGATAAAAATTGTGACCCTTGCCAATACATGGTATCAGATCTGCACACTGAGAGTTGTACTGTGTGTGTGTGAATCCCACCTAAAATCTGAACCACGCAGGCTATCTGCAAAAGCCAGGAAAGCAAAGCACATGAATTCTTTATTCAAGATGCAGTCACAACAAGAGTACAAAAATACATATAACTTAAGTTCGATAAAAAAAAAGACATCTTGAACCAAGTCCAGCTGTGTTTGAGTCATCATCAATGAAATAATCTGTGGTTCATTGCCTTGACATCAAAACAAACCTTGAAGCAATAGTTCTTCAAGGAAGAAAAACACCAAAGCGACAATATTTAAACTGGAAAAACAACAAGGTAGGATTTTGAATAGAAAAGACTGCAATTGATAACCCTGAAAAACTAAGCTAAAGAAATCTGGACAACTCGTGTGTTGCAGTTGTATCTCTGGAGAGCCTACAGCCTGTTGAAAACCACCTAAAGCACAGAAGTGGCAGTGAAACAGACAGGCCAGGGGTAGTTCAGAGATTTCCCGTAAATGGATTCTGTCAGTATCCTAAGAAATAGCACGAAAGGTAGAGGACCCAGGGGGAGTACTCCCAGAAAAATTGGGTGGGGGTGTGCAGCCCACTTCCCAAAACCCTTACCTTATTTATGACCAAAATCTGCGATATTCCCTACCCTATTTATGACCTGACCAAAAATTCAAAACCCTATTTATGACCTGATTCTTAAATCAAAACCCTGTTTCTGACCAGTGTTATACTAAGTTCTCTAGTTCAGACCAATGTTAAATTACCGTAAACATAATTTGTGAAGGGCTTTTCAGGGTTGATTTTCTTTTCAATAATGATGAAAAAGTGGCTTCTTAAAAACAAACCCATTTCAAGGCTAGAGTGCCAAAACCATACCCTATTTATGACCAAAATGGCCAAAATCGGCTGAAACTGATACCCCATTTATGACCAAAACAGCTGAAAAACCATACCCTTTGGGGTCGCACATACCTATATAGCCCATATAAGGGAGTACCCCCCCCCCCCCCTTCTGGGGTAGAGGGACATTGTATGTGCTCATTTATCAGACAT
>JAHPZR010056106.1:55000-63153 GCA_019787425.1 Platygyra sinensis | reverse complement strand
TCATGTTATCTCCTAAGCAAGCAGTCATGATGATCAAACCTTCTTAGGAACCTCTATTTTTAAACGAAAGATCATGTAGATAATAATAATAATAAAAAAATATAGGAAGTCGACGCTTGTGCTTAATTATCAATGTTCTTTAAATAGACGAATGACTTAAATTGCACCCTTATTTTGCAAGAATGCTTTTTTTTTTCCATGGGGCAGATTAAATATTCGAATTATTTTGCCCGCCTTAAGGCTGTAAATATACTTAAATGTAAGTGCTTTACCTTAAATTGCAAAGTGTTCGATTTGCCTAGTGTATAAATGCAAACTACAATGTTCTCAATTTCTGATAACCGAACTGAGCCGCACTATAGTTTTAGCCGGGTTTGTAGGAGATCACTTCTTTGTTAAGAAAGATGACACAAGTATAGGACATCCATACTTAACATAGCATTCAGTTGTATGAGACAAGCCCATTATGTGCTTTACGTGTTTTTTTACCTAATTTTTCTATCAATTACATAAAATGTTTTAGAGGTTGTCACAGGGCAGTCTTCGCTATTTTCTTGGCACAGTCTTAAATTTTCACGAATTCTGCAACACCGCGAATGGAACCAGAAAGTCGTTGAAAACGAATGTAATACTCTCTGATGAAGGAAGTTAACGCAAATGGCATAAAGAAAAAAAAAGAAACATTTTTTTTGTGAAAACTACAAGGACAAACATGTCCTAGATCACAGAGAGAGCGCATAGCACAACACAGCTAGATCCCATCACTCGATATATTAGTAACAATCCTCCTGGAACCAAGACGATTCATGTAACATTATAAACATGTACGTCCTATTATTGAGATAAACTGACAGGTTTTTTTAAACAGATTTTGAGATCGGCATAGAAATTTAGTCGCAGGAATCTAGGTTTCATTTCATTAAGGATGATGAAAGTCACTCTTCCATAAATTCGAATGAAAGCATGGATTTTACTGGGAAGTTTAAAAATTTCCTCAACTGAAGCAATACGGATATAAATTTTAGTAATCTTTCGTGGAGGAAGAGCTTAATTTGGAGATTTTCTAGCAGTTGAACCAACATTCCGTCAAGGGGTACTTAACCTTTGGCCGGCACTTTTTTAGTTCTATCATTTAAAGTAGTCGCTTTAGTTTGCTTTCAAAGCACTTTTTATCTTTTTCCTTGTCTGTTGTTTCCAACTGCCTGTTAGTAATAAAAACCGACATATCGATCTATGTAGCTTCTGTAGTTTGTGGTCATAGTAACCCGAACAGCACTTGTCCAGTTACACAACCGCGAGAAGATTATAAGGAATAACACGGAATGGAAAGAGAAATCGCCAGCCCGGAAACTGTTGCTCTACATCCTCGAGCCTCTCATCGTACTAAACTGCTTGATGAGACGTTCTTTTTTGGAAGAGGGAGTAGGAACTCCTTCTCCGCGTAAAAAAACCGACCACTCAAACAGTGATCATGCTTCTTTAAAATCACGACAGCTTAAGAACTTGCCGAACCGTCTGAAAAGCTATCGCGTTTTTACGCATGTCTGGTCTAACTTCACACCCCATGCACTGAGAAAGACCAGTTCAGATTATAGCGCGATTTTTAACTTATGAAAAACTTACGTCTTACACTTAAAGGTAGAACTTAGTGTCACCTTTACCAAGTTGCCAAAAAAGCCCGTTCGTTACGATAGCTAAATTTGTTCGACATGAAACGCCACCGGCTGAATCGCCGTGAAAGTGATCGTAGTCACAGCTATTTTTTGCTGGCGGTTTTTTAGATTTCATATCAAGTTTCAGCCGATAATTTGTTCAGTATTAAATTGCAAGCGCACAAAAAACTGAAGCCGAGTTACATCGTTTGTTTGTGAATAAATATGGGGATTCCCCCTCGCTGACAGGACATAGCTTTCAGCATGTGATTACGTCAGACTATAACCGGTAGCAGATGGAGCTGAAGACGGAAGAGACAAAAATTTCACGTTCAATAAACTGGAAAGACAAAAGCTTTTTTTTTAATGCAATCGCTTCCGTTCGAAGTTTTTGTTTCAAACGGATCTCAGTTACACTGTATTTACAAAACTGCCTTTAAATTGAAGGAGACCCTAAAATAGTAGTTTATTAAGATGGCAACATACCAAAGAGATAAAATTAACCATAAAGAAAGAAGGATGGTTAAGGATGGAGAACATTAACACGGATTACAATCGACGCCTTGAAAAAATTCAGGCAAAACTTTTCAATATGCGCAAAACCTTGACGTAACTCCCTTGATTTATCACTGATTCGTTTGGGATTGCACCGTTTGGGTTTTTTTCACGCCGTTTGGCCATGGCAACGCAGATTAATGTGAAATGGTTTGCTTCTGGCATATTAGAGTTAAGGTTTGAATTAAGTAAGGCAGATCTGTTGCTGGCACAAAAAAGGTTGAAGGAAAAAGTAACTATTAAAATTGCGTAAACGTAAACATAGAATCTACAATCGGATACAGTTGTCTAGCTTCAAATAACCTAGTTTAAGATCGTCTTAGCATTCACAGAAAACACTGAAAAGTGGAAAATTTAAAACTGAAGAGGAAGTTAGAGCAACCAAATAGTAACTGACTGATGGCTGTGCATGTACAAATTAGGAAAGCGACGTTGACTAGCAGCCCTGGCACAAAATTGAATTTGCTTTCAATTGAGAATTTTGAAATCTAGAGGCCAGTCTGAAAATGTGTTTTCAGTTTTGTTCAAGGGATATGCCATTAAGCACTACATCTCGATCACGGTTAAATGTTGGCTTCCGAATTCTGGTGAAAACACTGTACTGTATCGCATGGGAAGCTAACGCCTTTCAAAAAAGCAGAAAAGAACGTTAAATGTTCAGATGCGTGCGCATACAAAAGAACTACATAACAGTGATGTAATAAATAAAGAAAATTTCTTTAACTTATCTCCATACAAGTCATACAACAACTCTACTGAGGTGGAAGTCGTTACTTGAGCTTTTTTTCAAGCAAAAACTATACATTCTGAAATACGTATAAGTTACTCGGCTAATAATATACATGAAAAAATCATTCGATTGTGATTGGCAGTGCAGTTCAAGTGTAACACCAGTGCAGAAAGTCTAATAACACTGGTGCAAATTCGGTTGCAATTGTAATTCTGTGTTATGATTGGCTTAAAGAAAAGAGGAATTTTCCAAGCTAATGATATCAAGTAGTTTTCTCGAATACGAAAAAAAATGGCTTCAAGAAAGATCTTCCAGCATCTCCTCCAAGCGAAGTTTTTCATGTTTATGTTATTAATAACTAATCATACGGTTTATCCAGCTCGTTCAATTTGGAATTAATTTGCACTTGTTTTTCAAAAAGAAAACTCACTCGAGCAAATCAATTCCAATTGAACTCGAAACGTAGTAAACGTAAATGATAATTTCAAAGCAACCTCACCAACATGACTTACAATACAACGTGCGTATTTGAAGTAAAATAGTAACATTTCTACACTTTTTCTCTGTATTAATTCAGTGTCCTCTGTAAAGCGTTCCGGTTTTTCATCATCAATTAAAAAGTTTCTGTGATGCCTTCACATAAAAATCTGCATGGCGATGTTTTGTTCATCCACTCTGTCCTTGACATAAACAATTTGTGTTAAACACTTTTCCACAAGCGGGAAAATAACTCTTTTCTGTAACACATCTGGCGTTATTTTGAAAACTAATGCAAGTTATGCTTCGTTTTTTGCACTCCACCGTCAAAATCAAATCTTTGCCGCACTGCTGCACATATTTGCTCTTTACGCATCCTGAAGTGACTTGACGTGCAGTTCTAACATGTGCATGCTCAAACTGGGACAGCAGCAGGTTGCTGGAGTTGTTTACATCATATCGGGCATCATGATGCGTCGCATTCCTTGATCTGAGCCATCGCCCCGCATGGAGGAATTCTTGAGGATCGATGCTGGCAGCTGGATAAGGATTGGCGACTTTGAATTGCGACAGGAATACGTGAAGGGCCATGAATGTAGCCAACAACTGATCAAAGAAACAAATATTCTTATAAGACAACCATGCAAGCGTTAAGTCCATTAACAATCGCGTTTGAGGGTCTCTTCATATGAGCCCGATAACCGGGACCAATTTTGTGGTGTGTTCATATGGAAAATTTCAGCCCGGTCGACCGGGATGAGTTCAAGAAACACAATCTAAAAGTACAACAGAACAAAACTCTGTTTCTCTAAAACAAGCTTGTTATTTCTGTTTAAGTCAACTTAGTTAAGCTTCGAGTTCGTTACACTAAATGAGAAACAATTCAGTAAAATATATCAACGAATAAACAAAAAATAGTTTTCTTGGCAACACTCGATCACTGATAGACCTACTGCATGTACGGCGTGTTCTCCTGACAAAGATATGTGCAACGCTGGAAAACGTTGAAGCTGCGAAATTCTTGCCATACTGAAATTCCACTGCATAAAATATTACGTGAACTCTTCTACATCACTCAAACTAGGCTTTAAAAGCTATGACAGGATTAAAACTGGTCTGTTTGTGAGTGACTGATAACTGAAAGATTCTTAAAGTGTTCTCGACTTGATCTTCCTCACCAAAGTTGCACATAAATTAACAGAGTTGAACGAATTTGAAAAGAAATCAATTTAACAGCTCATAACACTTTAAAATGAGATGTTAAAGAAAAAAGGACATACCTTCGAGATAAACATTTTCAGTTTTCAGTAAAATATCGCACTGTGTCGCTGATTCTCTCGGTTAGGTGTTGAAGATTTCCGCAAAAAACTCGGCGACAAGCCTGACTGGAGCAAGGCTTTTATAGAGACCATGGAGTAAGACATTTTTAGAAAATAAGGCTCTGTACCAAAATAGAGCACACATGTATCAACGCAGATTTTAAATGGCCACACTGTTTACAGCAGGGAACGTTTTTTCTAAAGTTTTTTTCCTTGTTTACCTTGACAACTTATTTAACTTCCCGTTCATTGGAGCTCAAGGTGGCAACTGGTGATATTTTTCAACCAATGGGTGCATGCGCAACCTAGCACAGCTCAGCTGACCTTTATCGGTTATAACTTGGCTGCAAAGAATGTGGCATGTTTTGACGCTTTGCGGCTCAGCCTGATAGATAAACGATTGCAGGGGATTCCCATGATCGATAGCTAGCTAGTGCTGACAGTCCATGAACATCCGCTTTAACTTAACCATGTACATGTCGCGAAATGAAGGTCAATATTTGTGAATTGCGGAAAATTCCAATGAAATGACGTGTTCCCTCCTAGGCATGAAAACCGCTCGAAATGAAAATTTGGGCTTCTCCGGAAACATATTTCGTCTCGATTGCAACGCTAGAGTAGCGTTGAAAGAAAAGCATTCGCGCACGAAATCCCACCAGGTACGCAGGCTAAAGAAACACTACTCGAACTCTATCTGTGTAACGAGCCTGCTATGGTTTTTCATAATCAAAACAATGCACAGGGAAGGCTTATCTAGCATTAAAAATAAATCAAGATTGCAATCACGTAATTGTTAATGCTAATGTTTTGCGGATTTTGAAGTTGGCGTAAGATAAAACTGGTTGCAGAAAAAAACAGAAAATTGACAGAAACTCTCCCTGCAAGAGACGAAACAAAATACAAAATTCACATAAATTATGAATAGGTTTATCATGCTTTGAAGAATCTTAAGTAGATTTGATTTATCTGAGTGATCCAGGCCGAGCTCTGGACAGGTCGTTAGCTTGAACAGAGTTTGAACAGAGGTGAGGGGGAATGGTGAGGTGAAATTCATGAGGTGAATCTATCTTCGCAACATTTTCAGAGACAAACAGCAGTACGTTCAATTTGCTGACCGTGTTCAGACATTCAAACCGATGGGCCGTGAAGCGTCCAGGGTTGGAATGGCAAGTCTGAAATATCAAGTCGACACATCTTTTTGCCTGACATTGCTGGTTTATATTTAAGCCAGCACTCCGCACTACCGTGAGTTGACAGGACTGCATGTTGACATTTTAAGCCAGTTTTCTCAGTGTTATCTCTAAGCAAGCAGTCATGATGATCAAACCTTCTTAGGAACCTCTATTTTTAAACGAAAGATCATGTATGATAATAATAATAACAAAAAATATAGGAAGTCGACGCTTGTGCTTAATTATCAATGTTCTTTAAATAGACGAATGACTTAAATTGCACCCTTATTTTGCAAGAATGCTTTTTTTTCCATGGGGCAGATTAAATATTCGAATTATTTTGCCCGCCTTAAGGCTGTAAATATACTTAAATGTAAGTGCTTTACATTAAATTGCAAAGTGTACGATTTGCCTAGTGTATAAATGCAAACTACAATGTTCTCAATTTCTGATAACCGAACTGAGCCGCACTATAGTTTTAGCCGGGTTTGTAGGAGATCACTTCTTTGTTAAGAAAGATGACACAAGTATAGGACATCCATACTTAGCATAGCATTCAGTTGTATGAGACAAGCCCATTATGTGCTTTACGTGTTTTTTAACCTAATTTTCTATCAAATTACATAAAATGTTTTAAAGGTTGTCACAGGGCAGTCTTCGCTATTTTCTTGGCACAGTCTTAAATTTTCACGAATTCTGCAACACCGCGAATGGAACCAGAAAGTCGTTGAAAACGAATGTAATACTCTCTGATGAAGGAAGTTAACGCAAATGGCATAAAGAAAAAAAAGAAACATTTTTTGTGAAAACTACAAGGACAAACATGTCTAGATCACAGAGAGAGCGCATAGCACAACACAGCTAGATCCCATCACTCGATATATTAGTAACAATCCTCCTGGGAACAAGACGATCATGTAACATTATAAAACATGTACGTCTATTTATTGAGATAAACTGACAGATTTGTTAAACAGATTTTGAGATCGGCATAGAAATTTAGTCGCAGGAATCTAGGTTTCATTTCATTAAGGATGATGAAAGTCACTCTTCCATAAATTCGAAGAAAGCATGGATTTTACTGAGAAGTTTAAAAATTTCCTCAACTGAAGCAATACGGAATATAAATCTTAGTAATCCTTCGTGGAGGAAGAGCTTAATTTGGAGATTTTCTAGCAGTTGAACCAACATTCCGTCAAGGGGTACTTAACCTTTGGCCGGCACTTTTTTAGTTTCTATCATTTAAAGTAGTCCGCGCTTTAATTTGCTTTCAAAGCACAGTATATCTTTTTCCTTGTGTGTTGTTTCCAACTGCCTGTTAATAAAAACCGACATATCGATCTATGTAGCTTCTGTAGTTCGTGGTCATAGTACCCTGAGACACAGTTACACAAGCACGAGAAGAATATAAGGAATCACATGGAATGGAAAGAGAAACCGCCAGCCCGGAAACTGTTGCTCTACATCCTCGAGCCTCTCCTTGTCCAGCATGTCCGTTTTGGTTCCTTAATCCTATTGACTCCCCATTTCTCTCGTACTAAACTGCTTGATCAGACGTTCTTTTTTGGCAGCGGGAGTAGGAACTCCTTCTCCGCGTAAAAAAACCGACCACTCGAAACAGTGATCATGTCGAACCGTCTGAAAAGCTATATGTATATATCGCGTTTTTACGCATGTCTGGTCTAACTTCACAGCCCATGCAAGAAAGACCAGTTCAGATTATAGATCTTGTTGCCTACTACTGCGCATGTATTAGATCTTCCCTTGACTACGCTTGTCCAGTGTTCCATTATTCTTTACCTCAGTACTTACAGTCAGAGTTAGAAAGAGTTCAGAAAAGAGCTCTGGCGTGTATTTTTCCTGGAATGCCGTATGGGGAAGCGTTAGAGCGCGCCTGTTTGACTTCTATTAGGGAACACCACGAAGTCATTACAAAGTCGTTATTTAGATCAATCAGTGAGAATCAGAACAGTAAACTACATCACCTAATTCCTGAAGCCTATAGTCCTCATTATAATTTAAGGCGCCAAAGAACGTACAATGTACCAGCAGCCAAGACAAAGCGATTTGCTAACTCGTTTTTCGTGAAGTGTGCGGCTGTGACCAATTCAATTTGAGATGAACGAGTACTTTTAATAGAACTTTAAGTCTTATATTTATGGTTGTATATTAGTAGCTTGTGAACAATTACGCAATTCAGTATTTTACTGCGAGGTGATTTTTAATAAACCAGTCAGTCTATTACTAT
>JAHPZR010056106.1:50000-52500 GCA_019787425.1 Platygyra sinensis | reverse complement strand
ATGGCTTCAAGAAAGATCTTCCGGTACTTCTTTCAAGCGAATTTTTTCATGTTTATATTAGCAATAAATAGTCATACGGTTTTTCCAGCGCGTTCAATTTGAAATTAATTTGCAGTAGTTTTTCAAAAAGAAAACTCACTCGAGCAAATCAATTCCAAATTGAACTCGAAAGGTAGTAAACGTAAATGATAATTTCAAAGCAACCTCACCAACATGACTTACAATACAACGTGCATATTTGAAGTATTAAAAATAGTAACATTTCTACGCTGTTGCTCTGTATTAATTCAATGTTCTGTAACGCGTTCCGGTTTTCATAATTAATTAAAAAAGTTTCCCTGTTGCCTCCACTTAAAATCTTTTCTGGCGATGTCTTGTTTATCCACTCTGTCCTTGACATAAACAATTTGTGTTGAACACTTTTTCACAAGCGGGGAAATAACTCTTTTCTGTAACACATCTGGCGTTATTTTGAAAGCTAATGCAAGTTTTGCTCCGCTTCTTGCACTCCACTGTCAAAATCAAATCTTTGCCGCACTGTTGCACATATTTTCTCTTTACGCATCCTGAAGTGACTTGACGTGCAGTTCTAACATGTGCATGCTCAAACTGGAACAGCAGCAGGTTGCTGGAGTTGTTTACGTCATATTTGGCATCATGATGCGTCGCATTCCTTGATCTGAGCCATTGCCCCGCATGGAGGAATTCTTGAGGATCGATGCTGGCAGCTGGATAAGGATTGGCAACTTTGAATTGCGACAGGAATACGTGAAGGGCCATGAATGTAGCCAACAACTGATCAAAGAAACAAAGATTCTTATAAGACAACCTGATTCAAGCATTAAGTCTATCTAACAATCGCGTTTTACAGTGAGAGGCAGATGAAAATAATCTGTCTCAAACTTACTACGGTCAAAACGAAGTGACGAAGTAAACAGACTACATAAAATGGCATTTTTTGAGGCATTTTTCATAGACTACAAACAAACAATCAAAAAGACTAAACTTCGTAGAGCTTTAGGGCCAGGAACGATACACACGGGCCTAGCATGGCAACCATCGGGCATTCATTCTGGAGGCAATAGTATATGAAAAAATCTTCTAAAAAGAACAACAGAACAAAACTCTGTTTCTCTAAAACAAGCTTGTTATTTCTGTTTAAGTGAACTTAGTTCAGCGTCGAATTCGTTACATTAAATGAGAAACAATTCAGTGAAATGTATCAACGAATAAACAAAAAAAAAATGTTTTCTTAGCAATACTCGATCGCTGATAGACCCACTGGATACGCGGCGTATTCTTCTAACTAAGATATGTGCAACGCTGCCACACTGAAATTCCACTGCATAAAATATTACGTGAACTCTTCAACATCATTGAGTCAAACTAGGTGACAAAAGTTCTGACAGGATTGAAACTGCTCTGTTTGTGAGTGACTGATGAAAGATTCTTAAAGTGTTCTCGACTTGATCATCCTCACCAAAGTTGCACTTAACAGAGTTGAACGAATTTTAAAAGAAATCAATTCAAACCGTTCATAAAAGTTAAAAAAATGAGATGTTAAGGAAAAAAGGACATACCTTCAAGATAAACATTTTCAGTTTTCAGTAAAATACTGCACTCTGTTGCTGATTCTCTCGCGTTAGGTGCTGAAGATTTCTGCAAAAACTCGGTGACAAGCCTGACTGTAGCAAGGCTTTTATAGAGACCATGCAGTAAGCCATTTTTAGAAAATAAGGTTCTGTACCGAAATAGAGCACACTGACCCGAATGTAATGTATCAACGCAGATTTTAAATGGCCACACTGTTACAGCAGGGAATGTTTTTTCTAAACATCTTTTCCTTGTTTACCTTGACAACTTATTTAACTTCCCGTTCATTGGAACTCAAGGTGGCAACTGGTGATATTTTTCAGCCAATGGTGTGCAACCTAGCACAGCTGACATTTTTCGGTTATAACTTGGCTGCAAAGAATGTGGCATTTTTTGACGCTTTGCGGTCAGCCCGGATAGATTATAAACGACTGCAGGGGATTCCCATGATCGATAGCTAGCTAGTGCCGACAGTCCATGAACATGATCCTCTTTAACTTAACCTTGTAGATGTCGCGAAATGAAGGTCAATATTTGTGTATTACGGAAAATTCCAATGAAATGACGTGTTCCCTCCTAGGCATGAAAACCGCTCGAAATGAAAATTTGGGCTTATCCGGAAACATAATTTCGTCTCGATTGCAACGCTAGAGTAGCGTTGAAGCAAAAGCATTCGAGCACGAAATCCTGCGAGGTACGCAGGCTAAAGAAACACTACTCGAACTCTATCTGTGCAACGAGCCTGCTATGTGTAGATTAGTCTTTCATAATCAAAACAATGCCCAGGGTAGCTAAGCTTGTGAGTCAAGGCTAATCCAGAATTAAAAATAAAAAAAAAGATTGCAATCACGTAATTGTTAATGCTCACGTTTTGCGAATTTTTAAGTTGGCGGAAGTTAAAGCCGGT
>JAHPZR010056106.1:35000-45000 GCA_019787425.1 Platygyra sinensis | reverse complement strand
TATCAAGGCAAATCCGCCATGTTTTCAGTGTGCACGTGCACGAGAGCGCGCTAAATGACGCCATAAATTATGCGCAGAAAGGATGCGCAGTGCAATTGTGAGGAATAACCTCAAAATGGCAGGTCTGTCAACTTACGGTAGTACGGAGTGCTGGCTTAAAAATAAACCAGCAATGTCAAGTAAAAGATGTGTCGTCTTGGTATTTCAGACTTGCCATCCCAACTCTGGACGATTCAAAGGCCCATCGCCTGGTTTGACTGTCTGAACTCGACCAGAAAATTGAACTGCTTTTACTGAGATAAAAATTCCACCTCTTTGGTCAGGGATGTTTGTCTGAGAAAATGATGCAAAGATAGGGTTTTCAAAATTTTCATTTCTCTTAGCTTTCCATCCTTCGGACCCCTTAACTCATGAATGTCACCTCACCCTCCCCACTCATCTCTGTTCAAGTGCAGCGACTGTCCAGAGCTCGGGATGGATCCGTCAAATAGTTAAATCAAATCGACTCCAGATTCTTCAAAGCATGATAAACCTATTCATAATTTACGTGAATTTTGTACTTTGTTCGTCACTTTGCAGCAAGAGTTTGTGTCGATTTTCAGATTTTTCCTGCAACCAGTTTTAACTTCCGCCAACTTCAAAATCCGCAAAACATTAGCATTAACAATTATGTGATTGCAGTCTTGCTTTATTTTTAATCCTGGATTAGCCTTGACTTACCAGCCTAGGTACCTTGGGCATTGTTTTGATTATGAAAGACCAAATTACACATAGCAGGCTCGTTACAGAGATAGACGGTTCGAGTAGTGTTTCTTTAGCCTGCGTAGCTGGCGGGATTTCGTGCGCGAATGCTTTTGTTTCAACGCTGCGCTAGCGTTGCTATCGAGACGAAATTATGTTTCCGGAGAAGCCCAAATTTTCATTTCGAGCGGTTTTCATGCCTAGGAGGGAACACGTCATTTCATTGGAATTTCCCGTAATTCACAAATCATTTATTGACATTCATTTCGCGACAGGGTTAATTTGTCGGCACTAGCTATCGATCATGGGAATCCCTTGAAATCGTTTGTAATCTATTAGGGCTGACTGTAAAGCGTCCAAAAATGCCACATTCTTTCCAGCCAAGTTACAACGGATAAACGTCAGCTGTGCTAGGTTGAACACCATTGGCTGAAAAATATCACCAGTTGCCACCTTGAGTTCCAATGAACGGGAAGTTAAATAAGTTGTCAAGGTAAACAAGGAAAAGATGTTTAGAAAAAACATTCCCTGCTGTAACAGTGTGGCCATTTAAAATCTGCGTTGATACATTACATTCGGGTCAGGGTGCTCTATTTCGGTACAGAACCTGATTTTCTAAAAATGGCTTACTCCATGATCTCTATAAAAGCCTTGCTCTAGTCAGGCTTGTCGCCGAGTTTTTGCAGAAATCTTCAGCACCTCACGTGAGAGAATCAGCAACAGAGTGCAGTATTTTACAAACTGAAAATGTTTATCTTGAAGGTATGTCCTTTTTTCTTTAACATCTCATTTTAAAGTGTTATGAGCTGTTTAAATTGATTGCTTTTAAAATTCGTTCAACTCTGTTAATTTATGTGCAACTTTGGTGAGGAAGATCAAGTCGAGAACACTTTAAGAATCTTTCAGTTATCAGTCACTCACAAACAGACCAGTTTTAATGCTGTCATAGCTTTTAAAGCCTAGTTTGAGTGATGTAGAAGAGTTCACGTAATATTTTATGCAGTGGAAATTCAGTGTGGCAAGAATTTCGCAGCTTCAACGTTTTCCAGCGTTGCACATATCTTTTCAGGAGAACACGCCGTACATGCAGTAGGTCTATCAGTGATCGAGTGTTGCCAAGAAAACTATTTTTTGTTTATTCGTTGATATATTTTACTGAATTGTTTCTCATTTAGTGTAACGAACTCGAAGCTTAACTAAGTTGACTTAAACAGAAATAACAAGCTTGTTATGAGCTGTTTAAATTGATTTCTTTTTAAATTCGTTCAACTCTTTAATTTACGAGCAACTTTGGTGAGGAAGATCAAGTCGAGAACACTTTAAGAATCTTCAGTCATCAGTCTCTCACAAACAGTCCAGTTTTAATCCTGTCAGAACTTTTGTCACCTAGTTTGACTGATGTTAAAGAGTTCACGTGATATTTTATGCAGTGGAATTTCAGTGTGGCAAGAATTTCGCAGCTTCAACCTTTTTCCAGCGTTGCACATAATTGTATTATTTAGGATAACACGCCGCGCATGCAGTAGGTCTATCAGCGGTGGATTGTTGCTAAGAAGACATTTTTTGTTTGTTCGTTGGTGTATTTCACTGAATTGTTCCTCATTTTAGCGTAGCGAACTTGAAGCTGAACTAAATTCACTTAAACAGAAAAACAAGCTTGTTTAAGAGAAACACAGTTTTGTTTACTTTATAGAAGATTTTTTCATACGCTATTGCTTCCAGAATGAATGGCCGATGGTTGCTATGCTAGGCCCGTAGGTATCATTCCTGACCTTACAGCTCTACAAAGTTCAGTCTTTTTATTCTCTGTTTGTAGTCTTTGTAATGCCTCTAAAAATGCCATTCATTTAGTCTGTTCACTCGGTTGAAAACTGATGAAAAATTTATTAACAACTTTAGGGTTTTTGGCCCTTATATGATCATTGTTTGCTGATATGCCCATTACGAATTTCATACCAAGGATTATCGCCATTAAAATTATAGTGAAAGCTTTTCTACAATTGAATGATCGAGTTTGAAATTTGTAGTTCCAACAAAGAATCATAGGACGTATATCGAAAGTGATCAACTATGACAAACGTTTTAGATTGTTTTGTGCTATATGTGTACAAAAACTATAGTCAATGAAAGCTAAAGCTACAAATATTCTACCTGAAGCTTCATGTGCGCCTGACGGGTACACAAACTGCTCACAGTAAGGGTTAAGAAACTGCCAAAACACGAACCGCAGGCAACAAAGACTGGTTCTTTAGCCTAGAAGTGGCAGGGGAGAACAAACACATCATAAAACTTGCAGCTCACCTCTAAAGTCAGTGAGCTGCGTGAAACTGTCCGGGAAACTGTATGTACCGGTGGAACTTCGAGATTACGAAGGGTCAAGGAAAATACGCTTGTTATAACAAGGTTTCGTTGAATCAGGGTTCTTTTCCATATATTTTATTATCACTGTGAAGAAGGTTATCGTTTGTTATACTGACTGGTAGCATTTGTTAATGCTTGGTTGTCTTATAAGATCTCTTTTTCTTTGATCAGTTGTTGGCTACAGTCATGGCCCTTCACGTATTCCTGTCGCAATTCAAAGTCGCCAATCCTTATCCAGCTGCCAGCACCGATCCTCAAGAATTACTCCATGCGGGGCAACGGCTCAGATCAAAGAATGCGACGCATCATGATGCCAAATATGTCGTAAACAACTCCAGCAACCTGCTGCTGTTCCAGTTTGAGCATGCACATGTTAGAACTGCACGTCAAGTCACTTCAGGATGCGTAAAGAGAAAATATGTGCAACAGTGCGGCAAAGATTTGATTTTGACGGTGGAGTGCAAAAAGCGAAGCAAAACTTGCATTAGTTTTCAAAATAACGCCAGATGTGTTACGCAAAAGAGTTTTTTTCCCTCTTGTGGAAAAGTGTTCAACACAAATTGTTTATGTCGAGGACAGAGTGGTTAAGCAAAACATCGCCATGCAGATTTTTATGTGAAGGCAACCGTGAAAAACTTTTTAAAATGAATTTATCATGAAAAACTGGAATGCGTTACAGAGGACTTTGAATTAATACAGAGAAACAGTGTAGAAATGTTACTATTTTACTTCAAATATACACGTTGTATTGCAGGTCATGTTGGTGAGGTTGCTTTGAAACTATTATTTACGTTTACTACGTTTTAACTTCAATTTGGAATTTATTTGCGCGAGTGAGTTTTCTTACTAAAAAACTCACAAGTGCAAATTTTTTTCCAAATTGAACGCGCTGGAAAAACCGTATGATTACTTATCAATACTATAAACATGAAAAATTCCCTTGAACGAAGTGCCGGAAGATCTTTCTTGAAGCCATTTTTTCTCATCGAGAAAACTACTTGATATCATAAGCTTACAAAACTTCCTATTGTCTTCCAGCCAATCATCATCCAGAATTACGATTGCAATTTGCACCAGTGTTACACTTTCTGCACTGGTGTTACACTTGAACTGCACTGCTGTCAGCCAATCAGAATCGAATAATTTTTTCATGTTTATTACATGTATTAGCCGAGTAACGTATACGTCATTTTAGAATGTGTAGTTTTTGCTAAAAAAGCCTTTAGTAACGCCTTCCACCTCAGTATAGTTGTTACATGACTTGTATGGAGATAATTTAAATAAATTTGTTTTATTTATTACAGTACTGTTATGTAGATGATACATTGTATGCGCATCTGAACATTTTACGTTTTTACGTTACGGCGTTGGCGTCCCATGCGATACAGTACTGTGTTTGCGCTAGAATTCGGAAGCCAACATTTAACTTTGATAGAGATGTACAGCTTAATGGCATATCCCTTGAAGATTGCTTGAAACACATTTTCAGACTGGCCTCTAGATTTTAAAGTTCTCTAATTGAAAGCAAATTCAATTTTCTTCCACGGATGCTACGCAACGTGGCTTTCCTAATTTGTACATGCACAGCCATCAGTCAGGTCCTATTTGGTTTCTTTAACTTCCTCTTCTTAATTCCGCTTTTGTAGTTTGTGAAGGCTAAGACGATCTTAACTGAATCATGCAGGTTATTTGAAGCCAGACAACTGTATCCGATTGTAGATTCCATGTCTACGTTTACGAAATTTTAATACTAATTATTTTTCCTTCAACCTTTTTAAGTTTGCCACCAACAGATTTACTTTTCTTAATTTTCTTTGCCAAACGGCGTAAAAAAACTTCAAAGGATTTAATCCTCAAAGAGGTTACGACAAGGTTTTGCGTGTATTCAAAAGCTTTGCCTGAACTTTAATAGTTAATTTTTCCTTCAACTTTTTGCGCCACCAACAGATCTGCCTTACTTAAATTTAAAACTTTACTGTAATGCTACGCGAGAAACAAACCATTTCTCATTAATTTGCTTTTCCAAACGGCGTAAAAAAGCTTAAAGGATGCAATCCTCAGAGGATCGATTTACGTCAAGTTTTTGAGCATATTGAAAAGTTTTTTTCTGAATTTTTAGAGTGCGTCGTTATTGTTCTCTATCATTAACCATTCTTCTTTCTTTATGGTTTATTATCATCTCTGGTGTTTTTCTATCTTAAGTTTTGGTTATGATTAAGCATTGTTTGGAAAACTCACAACCTTAAGGCTAAAGTCGATACCGGAGTAAAGACTTTTCTTGAAAAAAACTTTTTTCTACGGAACAAACACAGAAGTTTACGAGTACAACTACGGTAGCGCGAGCAGATATCATTCATTCACAGCGCGAAATTAATTAAAGAAATTTTCCACCCTGAAAGACTCACCTTTTTCATTGACTCAGAGCATAGAAGAGCCCTGGTTCTTCTTCCCTGCCCTATTCCCTGCCATCGCTGTAAAAAATCGGCAAGAGAATCTCGCAACTTTCACCATTTGATTCCGCAACGTGACAACATCCACGAGAGAACCCACGACACGTGCGTGGATCAGCGCGGATGTGGGTCGTCAGGATGGCGAAATTTGTTCTAAAATTAGAAAAATTATCCCATATCATGGGTGCGCGCGGATCCCAAGACATACGGTCTCCGTCCTTGATTATGGCTCCTATTATGGTTTATTATTATCTCTTTGGTGTTTTGCTATCTTACTGAATAAACTACTATTTTAAGGTTTCCTTCAATATAAAGGCAATTTTGTACATGGCCAAAATGACTCTTAATACAGTATAACTGCATGAGTTCCTATCAAAGACAAACTTAACACGGAAGCGATTGCATTATTAAAGAAAAAACGCTTTTGATTTTCCGGTTTATTGAACGTGAAATTTCATTCTTTTCCGTCTTGAGCTCTATCTACTACCGATTACAGTCTGACGTAATCACATACTGAAAGTTATGTCATGTCAGCGAGGGAGAATCCCCATTTTTATTCACAATCAAACGATTTAGTTATTCTTTTTTTGTCCGCTTACATTTTAACACTGAACAAAAATGATCGGATGGAACTATATGAAACCTGAAGACTGCCGGTGAAAAATATAGCTGTGACTAGTTACGGGCACTTTAACGATTCAGTGACGTTTCATCTCAGACAAATTTAGCTATCGTAACTCGAAATTTAGTTTATTCGAACTTTTTGGCAACTTGGTAAAGGTGACTATAAGTTCTACATCTAATTTAAGTGTAAGACCTAAGTTAAGTGTAAGACCTAAGTGTTCAATAAGTTAAAAAAAAAATCCCGTTATAACGTGAGGTGGTCTTTCTTGCATGAGCTGTGAAGTTAGACCAGAAATGCGCCAAAGCGAGATACATCCATATAGCTTTTCAGGACCTTAAATATCGAAAATACTGTAACGGGCCCAAAATACCCGAATAATTGTTTTGTAAGTATTTATTCACATAATTACTTCCAGGAACTTGCCTTGCACCCAATATACAAGAAAGAATGCAATCATTTCCGCTAAAATGATTTTTGGTGTAAGATAAAATTAAAGAGAACCTTTCGGGGTTGATCTGCTTTTGTTGTTTAATCGTATCATCATACGTGAATATTTTTTTCTGCCTCAAATAGCTGCAGCTAATGGAAAACAGTTAAAAACATTACAATGAATGTCTATGAGTAATATACATACTATGACTATGAATATGACTATGACTATGAGTAATATTTAACAATTATTCCTCGAGACCGAATGGGCTCTGAGTCAATAGCCCCTGAGGCCGAATTAAGGCCGACTGGGCTATTGACTCAGAGCCCATGAGGATGAGAGGAATAATTGTTTTAGTAAAATCCAACTAGCTAGTTGGTCAAAAAATATCGAGACAAAACATCTTACGCTAGTTAAAGTGTTCTATTGCCTTTCAAAGCCGGTGCTTTTCGCTACTAGTGGGCTATAACAAATAGCCTACTAGTAGCTCAACCAATCAGAACGCAGCATTGGATAGTTGGATTTTATTAATAAAGATAAGCCGGCTGCGTTTTTCTGATGTTATTCCAGCTAAATTCCTGCTTAAAGATTTTGTTTTGATCCTACAGCTAGCGCTATAGCTCTTAACAATTGTACATCATTATTGATCTTTCTTTGGTCACAGAAATAAAATACTATAAAATGGATCTAGGAGAGAGGTTCTGGGGCCCCGGCCCCCGTTATTTGGTTGAAAAAAGAAGAAAGAAAAAGGAATGAGGAAAAGCCGACATGGCAAACAAAAAAAATCGCCCCTCTCCTCCTCTCCTTAGCTCAAGCTCTGGATCTGCCACTGCCATGTATATCTTTTGCAAAAAGAAGATTCCTGTAAACATATCGTGAAACTGAAGGATATTTCGCCATTTAAACCAGCTGCTTTCAAGTTGAACTATACGCAAAATTATGCGAAATAGTAAAAGGACTTTGAGATTGACCCTGTGTCATTCTTCAGGGACGGATCCAGGATTTTCTTTGGAGGGGTACACCTCTAAGGAATGACGTCATTGACTGGTGAGGTAAACAAATTTTAAAGCGAATACGAAGAAGAAGGCTTCATCTCAAGGAAGGGGGGGGGGGGAGGGGGTGCGCACCTCCTGCACCCTACCCCTAGATCCACCCCTGCTCTTATTGCAACTCGTTGTTGTTACGACTTTTAGTGCAGAGTTAAGTTTTCTCGGCGAGTTTTCAGCAATCTCCTCAAAGTGCTACGATCCATGATGTTGCAACTGATCTCCTAGATGAAACCAAATCGGACGAACTCTACAACGACACTTCATTAACAAAATCTCTACAAGATGAAGGCACCAACGCCAGCAATCTTAAGTCCCACCTGAAACGCAGGTCAAGTCCCTGCGAGTTGGAAAATGCAATAAGATGGAATGATTATCTTGGAAGGTAACTTAGCTCTGTTTATCGGCTAACAATGCTTCACCAATTAAGAGCTGCACATGCGTGGTGTGACGTGATTCTACTGCACTGTACTTTCAGGAACATTGACTGTGCTGTGTCATACTTTGACCATCCTTTTGTGATATTTGTTGCCCTTTGAGGACATTGTAGCTTATAATAATTAAAACGATGAATGGCATAATGATTATCTTTGCATTTTACTTAACCAGTTGCTACTTTGCCCCTTCGGTCAGGTATCTTTGATTATGTCGACAGGAACGCCAAAATTCAGTTGCATTGATTACTATATTCTATAATTGTTGGCATGTAAACTTCTTCTTGTCTCTAGCTGTATTTTGTTAGAGGTTTCGACCCTCTTAGCCATAGCACACTAGTAACCAGTGCAATTGGGTTGCCCGGATCCACGGATTAACGCCAGCGTATGTCAGTACGTTAAGATATTTTACGTCACATTTACTTAATTATAAATTCCGACATATTTAAGCCTTGTTTGAGAGCAGAAAAACAATATTTATTCTATGTCAATTAATTCTTGGTAAAGGGTCATTCTTTAAAGAAATCAATACAGAGTCAAGTTCTCAGTGTTCAGTTTTATATAACTGGAAACACTTCAGGCCAACAAAACGCCAAAAGCATGATAATGAAAATTATAAATCTGCCCCAATGTTCTGGATTCGGGAATTTTCCCGTGCATAGCACAGGCTACATAATCAGCGCTCTAGGCACTTGATAACTATTCTCACGGGGAAACAGTGAGTTTTGTTTCCCCAATATCCTCAACATTCCCCGAGTCGAATCCGCTAAAAAAAATTGGAACCTCACTTTCTGGTACGTCACGTAATCTTTCTTTCCCATTTTCAGGAAAGAAAACGTGACAAACCCATAGAACATCTGTGAAGGATGCTCTAAGGAAGCTGACAGGAAAATCAAATAAAAGACAACTCCAGTGAAATATCAGTGAATTTTAAACTAAGAACTCAATAGAATGTGTGGGAGATTTTGGATGGACTTTTCCGCGTTCTCTATTGCACAACTAGGCACAGCTAGCGTGATTTGATAAATTTAGAAACAGAAAATACTCGAGTACTTTTATTGTAATATATATCGATTAGAAAGTGCCTAACAGGAGCTAATAAAAAAAAAAAACATTGAGGTCCGTTTAGCAAGAACTCGTGAGTATCACGTGTAGGGAAAACCTTTTGTTTCGCCAAGTCGGGAAAATCTGGCGTAAGGTGTGTATTTAAAATAGGAAGATACCTGTAGCTATAAAAGAGTGAGGTGATGGGTTGAAGAGTAATTCAGGAATCAGTAAACTGTAAAGGGAAAAAGAGAGAGTGAAATCAGTTAACATCGAGCTGAAAAGAAGAGAAGATGCACAGTCATTTGAAGGTAAGCCTAAGAGGCAATCAAATGTATAATAATTCACTTGGTAAACTTAAATCATTTTCACCTATGCGGATTTATGTTAACAAGCGTGGTTTTGTTTGGGTCAGCAATTTTGAAAAGTATTCAAACTGCGGTTGCTGTGGTTCTCTACATTGTGGAAAAAACTGAGCTTAAACTAGTTTAAACTTTCAGACGGTCAATTCTACGCGTGTTAAATTTCAATGCTGTTAAGTGTACGGCGTCAGTTCTTCTTTTCTGCTAAAAGGATTAGATAATGATCCCGCACTCAATACTGAAATCGAGCATTACGCTGATGCAAGAACCCAGTCGTCAATACGTAATATATTTCAGGCATCTAAAAAGTCCTTACTTAGAAGAAAGTTTTACAGTGTTTGCATCCAAGAAAAGAAAACTAACAAAATTGTGCTGCGAACTGTGCTTGAGTAGATAATTAAGAGATTAATGCTTAGAAAAGTGACTTCAGTTTTTTTTCCAGATCTTCTAATATAAATCCTTGTTTCTTTGGCTTCGTCGATCAATATCGATTAAGCAGTTTTTCTT